>JANTFB010130081.1:0-11153 GCA_026546635.1 Porricondyla nigripennis | reverse complement strand
TGTGTGTCTCACTTTGCGTCTCCATATGTGGTAATTCGATGGGATGAACTCGCCATTTATAATAGAAAAATACTTGAACGCACTCACGCCCATCGATGGCAAATCGTACAACCGCATGGTATCATCATCAGCAGCAGCAGCAGCAGCAGCACACACGAGCACAGAGCCACGCGTTCATCGCATATCGCAGACCCTGCCACCCAAAAACCATATTTCTCGTTCGAGACGACAACGTCGTCGAAAGAATCGAATGAGAAAAATATGAGCGGAAAAAACTGCGCTGATGAAACCGATGCCAATATCAGTTCCATCATTGCACTGACTATCGAAACGTTCGTAGCGTGTATTTTCATGGAATATTGAATATTTAATATCAAACGGAGAACATGCATGACCCAA
The DNA here is from genome assembly GCA_026546635.1 of Porricondyla nigripennis. NCBI lineage: Eukaryota > Metazoa > Arthropoda > Insecta > Diptera > Cecidomyiidae > Porricondyla > Porricondyla nigripennis. The sequence goes on along the minus strand of JANTFB010130081.1, from coordinate 10,754 downwards.
ATCGCTGTACCAGTCAGCACTAGAGCAAGCTCTACAGCAAGGGTAGATCTTTATTACTCGTTCATTTACACGCTCACACACGCGCGAACACAAATTGTGTCTGAAGAAATATGATGAAGCACAACGAGTCGATTCTATTTATTTTGTTTTGAGCATTCTCTCCTCTTCATTTGAACCGGCTCACAGCGGCGTTCAAGGTTTTCGGATTCGTGTTTCTTTTCGTTTGAATTTGAAAAGAATGCACATGTACCGACTCGGTCGCAGGCTTGAATTGAAACACCGGAGGAACGGCCGCGTATGGCGGCTAGACATGGCTGTGCCAAGTATCTCATTGAATAGCCATTTGAATGCAACCTGAACACACGCAATGTACAAAGCACAGTGTGTCTTTAAACCTGCAGAAGTCCTAAAAGGATCGTTTACATTGAGAAAGAGAGTGAGAAAAAAAAAACCATTGGAAATTGGAAAGAGTGATCTGCGTCCACTACTACACTGCCCTTGACGACCATCGTTCCATTCAGCCAGACAGAAAGCAACGCTCTTCCGCAGAAGAATATTGCAGAAATAATACTCCCATTCATCCCCTATGCCAATCTCTACCTCTTCCCAAAGCCAAACATACAGTCATTTGGCCGATAGCAGTGGTATTCCTGTGCCCAATGATTGCAATAATAGTGCACGTCGACACCGCCATATATATCGTCCGACAATGATTGATGACTGATAAGACCGCCGGAAAAGTGCTTTCGTAATTAGAGAATTCGTAATCATCATTATTATTATGTGAATGTTGTACATATGTAAAGGAGATGGCGGCTGCAATAAATATGAATACATCACTGGCACTGACTCTGTGCGATTCTTTCTCCGTCGTTTTGGGCAGAGGGTCAGGGGTACCGGCTTGCCCTACCAACAATTTGCTCCCAACTTTTGAATTCGTAGGTTGACGTTGGTTCTATAGTGCTCCTATAAGGCTGGCCAGCGGTTTCGAAGTGCCCATAGTATCATTTGATCATATCACGCGACCATAGTGATACCATATCCGCACAAAAACAAATTCACTACTACAATCAAACCTAAATGCGTCTAGTACGAGGTTCAAAACGCTCGAGTGTCTGAAATAAAAATATACGTCTAATTCGACGCGTGTTCCCGCGTACTTTACCTAACCGCACAAGAAGCCATCATTAGAGATTAGAGATTACTAATCATTAGAATGATTTCGCGGTTTTACATGAGATATCACACACCAGGTGGCGTGCTGGGACGGTTCCAAAGCTCGAATTCCGATGACGAAGTGTGTTACATCTCGACGAAGAACGGGGGTAAATGGGATGATTATTATCTCGGCAGCGATAGGAAGGGAAAGAATGAAATCTCAAGATGGTAGATTTGAGTCAGTAACAAACAGCACTATAAGAGCGAATATTGACGAGGCTTCGTTTGATGTCTTCGATTCGAGAGGTCTAATTTTGAATGAATCGAGCGCATAAGCTGGCCTTAATCTCGCCAATGCCATGAAAAACGTTTTCACCAACGTCAGCAGTTGTTGCTGGCTTATTGGCAGGGATCAGAGATTCAACGGAGCCCCGAAAAAAGTGTAAGGGCATCAAATCGCCCAATTTTGGCGGGCAATTGAAGTCGGCTCTTCGTGGGCTCACGCGACCCGGGACGTTCCGCTATCATAGCCACCGAATGATCCGAATGATGTCAATCTACTGCACTTAGGTCCAATACGCTGACAAATGTCGTCTTGCAGTATCGAATTGCGACTACTCTACTGTTAAAATATCCTCGAAAGTCCGTGAAAGACTGCCAATGTCTGTGAAGTGAATCAACTTGGTTCATTCGGTGTTTATCCGCTAATGGCAGTGGTCATAATCATAACGGGGAACAAGGTGGAGATAGCGCTTCGGAATGCTCTAGATAGTTGCAGAGAATGTAAAATTACACAAGGTCCAGGATTCGCAAAATTCCGGAAAATGTCCCGGAGCCGAGAAAATGATGAAAAACACTTTTCCCAAATTTTCTCAACTCCTAGACCTTTTCGGAATTTTCCATTCTCTGCAACTCTCTGGAGTGATCCGAAGAGTTATCTCCACCCTGTTCCCTGTTATGACCACTGCCATCAGCGGATTAGAGACGTTGGCGGACATTCAAGCATTCACGGATTTCAAGAATTTTTCAATACTAGTGTATCTGGAGCTCGAGAGAATATTTTTCCCATAAATAATCATCCGAGCAGAATTGTTGGTAGGGTGTGGTATGAACCATAACTAAATGTCAATACGTACCCCAAACATTGTTGCTGTGCCTATAATTCGGAATCGGCAACATACGACTTGATGGCGATCCATCATTTTGCACACATTCAACTGACAGACACGCGGTCGATTGAGCGACACATCACAACCGAATGGAATACATTTTGGTGTGTGGGATGTGCGTTGCGAACGCGAGCCCTCCACAGAACGGAAGAAATGGGAGCACATAATACACGGAACACTCAAATTCAGTAAGCTATTCCATCATCCGGAATACAGTTACGAAATATTGGTTCAGAAGCGTTGAAATCGTTTCCATTTCATTCATATGCTCATTATTGCCTCGTCCACCCCCCGTACGTGAACGCCCAACTGATTGAATTTCCACAGCGCCCACCGTCGTACAGCCGTTGATGCATGGCATGAAGCATGATACGAGCGCACCAGCACAAATAAAAGAGGAAAATTTAAATTACCGTTACTTATTGTCGAACTTCCGGCATAATTACCGTTGACGGTATTGTGGACATGTGTAACGTCGATACATCTGAATGTATCAACGCAATTCATGCATCGATTCTCTTTGTTCATCGGTGCTGGCGTGCTGGATTGCCAGCCATGGATCTTATTTCATTTTGGGTGGATGTGTCGTGAATGTGTAGCCGACGACGACGACGTCGACATCAGTTTTTTCGGTGTGAATCCATATCCCCGTCGTCCGTATACTAATGGGCACGCATCATCTTCATCTCATCTGTCGTCGACACGATGGAATCGAATCGGAATTGAATGGAAGGAAAATTCCCTTGTGTGGAGCATTTACGGATAGGAATGTTCGGTGTTCAGTGAATGCCATCAACAGCGACAACGACACAACAGCTCTTAGCATTGCTAGGACGAGGCACGGGGCGGTAGGAAGCGAAGGGGTGGCACGGGATTGGCTCGATGGTGGCTGCGTACGGTGGGAAGTGCCTTTCGTCGCGCCATGAGGAGCATTTTATTTGCCAAACGAATAAAAACATGAATGTTACGGCGACGATACAAAATTGCAAAAATAACCGACTGCATGCGCAGCGGATGTGTCGTGCATGTGCACGATGCACGAAATTACATAATTCGCATGCAAGTCCACGTTGCCGATGCACACGTCGTCGACGGCACAAGGATGGAGAGCTCTGTGTGTTCAGGTAAATCTAATCAATGAATAAATCAGTTGAATTCAATTGATCATAGAGAATGTGTCTTTTGTTGCTAGCGATACGTGTGCACTGGATCCGGTGCGCTACGAAAAGTGCATTGTCGCCCGTCACGATGACGACGAACGAATCGGTGCCGTCTTTGCTAGTGCGCGCAATGTGTGTGCATTAACACGTCATTGTTTGCACGGCGGGAATGTCGGTTGTTTCTCGATTCGAAAAATTTCGAACGATGCAGGGTCGCACATGTTCCTGTGCATCGGCGATGTCCGTCCACGTACAACACACTCTCGCATCATGGTGTTCGAGGGCGCTCACGTTCGAACTAGGCGTGCCAGTGATTTGGTTGCGTTGCCTCAGTCCGCCGTACACCTCTCTTCCGTATGGCAATGGCATCCAAACTTCCCGGAAAATAATGTGCGCACAGGAAATGTGTGCGTCCACACGCATACAGTAGCGCAGGCATCGAAAATATTCCAGGCGATATATAGATCGCGGCTGTTCATCCGTGGTAACCCAACAATAAACACTAGGGTGGCCGCACATTTCGAAAATTCTCGATGTTCAGCGATATCTCCGTGCCGGCAGGTGCTCCCCGGCGAACCAACATTCCTGTGAAAGCTTCAACTGGAACTCATGGCTTTTGACTGAGAATTGATTTTGTTCAGAATCAGTTTTTGTTCGAGATTCGCGGCCACCCTCACATACCCTCGCATAGCATTCGCTGTTAATGGGCGATTTTCTTCAGTTATCTCGTTTGTTGGATGCATGGGCCACGTGAAATCACTCCGACCTACCGTTCGTTTATCGGATACCATTACGTACAATTTATGAACGAACCCCGGAGCGGCGGAGAAGTGAAAAAATAACCGAAAAGAGGGATTATTTGCCGCAGTCGTAACCATGCGAAAATATTTGCGACAAGAGGTTAAAAGTCCATTTTCATTCGTTTTAACTTTTAAATACGAGAAAACAGAAGGAGAAAAATCATTCAATATAGAATGTTCGTATCGCCTGGCGTAGCCGTAGTTGTGGATCGTCCCGACACGCTTGCCCATGTGTGCGCCAGCCAAGCAGTCAGCGTGCATGTACCGTAGTGAGTAGCAGCACTCCACGCACGGCCACGACCACGACGACCACGACGACAGCGATAGAGATATGCCATGCAGCTTTTGGCACGCCTCATGCAAACTTTCTATTTATCGTTGACCGCACAACGCCAAATGTCTCCTTTAAAGTGCAATTTATGTATAAATCAAATAACTATTTCACTATTTATTAATTCAATTTGGATCGGAGAATGTGTCTCATCGAATGGGACAATGCATTTGCACGCGATGTGCATTCGGTTTCGTATGCGGTTCGTATGCGAATGATGGGCAGTAGTGGCTCACACTGTTCGCTGCTCTGCAGTCACTTGTACAGTGTGCAGCGTGCCTGTGCAAGTGCATGCCGTGGAATTTTGCGATTACCATTTGCTTGCGGATCAGCGCAGAAAGTTAAAGTGTGTTTGTTCGAGAGCAAAGCTTTTTTCGCTTTCCCGTTTATTTATTTATTTTTTATTTATTTATTTTTTGCAGCTACTCCGAATTCGCATTGACGTACGCCATCGCTCAAGTGCAATAAATCATCAAGTTAAAGCTTCCAGTTTTCATTTAACGAATTAAAACAACAGCGGCGGGGAGAAAATATGATAAAATGGATTATGTTAAAAATGTGAAGAATAACTTTCGAAATAGCCGAATAGTAAATGCCCCCCCGCCCTCTCCCACACTCATACGCAAATGATAATAATACATTGCTGCACAAAATTTTCGGGGATAAATGGGCATTGGACATGGGACCAGCGCGCATTTCAACGAAGAAAAAAAGTGAAAATCGCACGGAACAAAAGCGCGAAAATAATACGTTTGCGTTGAAGCTTTTTCCCACGAATAAATAAATCTTCATGCAGAAGCGATGGAAAAACATTGGCAAACGTGGAGGACGGAGAGATTTCCATCGCACACCGAAGCCCCTTCCTGCTCGCGCCTGTGACCGTCACCATCCGATTGCTTCATTATTGCATACTTTCGAAGCAAACGTATGGTCCAGTCGCGTGTAGCACCAAACTCACATGGTCGGTTCGCACCTCTCTTCGTTCCGTTCAATCACGGCCACCCATAAATACGCCGTCCTGCCAATGTAGACGACACACCCGACACACACACATACAGTAAATAGATAGACGCACCGACATACGCAATTCAACCATAAATTCGGTGTTGGTCCATGCGTAAAATAAACTCTAAAACTATTTCATTTTTGTGTGAGCTCGCGTCGCGGCGCTAAGCCGACACTGCCTGATGCTGGGAGAGGGTGCGACGCAGAAGGGGTGGCTGGATGCGCTGTCTCTGCTCAGTCCGATGTCATCGTATGCCATTCGCATCCGTATCAAACGGCCGGAAACACAATTTGAACATTAATATTGCATTTTTTGCGTTTGGTTGTTTGCTGCTGCTGATGCCGCTGCCGCTGCCGCTGCTGTTGTTGTCGTTACTTCGGTTCGTTCATAGCGCGTATCGTCGGTAAATCAAAATTAAAGCCATTGCGTACATGCGCACGTACAAAGTCACGAGTGTGGAGAGTGGTGGAGACTCGTTTTGTGTTGACTGCAAATACAAATACAAAATAAATGTTTCAAATGGACCGGACCGAATGGTGGTTGGAACGGGAAGAGAGAGAGAGAGAGAGAGAGAGAGAGGCGGAATAGATAAAAAATAGAACGTCGCACTGTATGGCCATTGGTCATGGCTCATGGCTCATGGCTCACGGCTCGTCTCACCATTCGTGTGTATGCGTGCCGACATTTTCGGCCCGAAGCAGTAATCCATTAATGTAGCACCTGTCACAACTGGAGTGTGTGCGCGCGCCTGAAAACGACTATTTCTGCTTCTGCTGCTGCTACTGCCGCCGCCGAGCGCTTCCATTTCGTCCCATTTTTGTTGCTCTTTTTATTCCGTTTTTTACATTTCGTCACTGTGTTGGTTTTTCTTTATTAAATTCATTGCGCATTCCTCGTTTGCATATCGACTCTCTGCCGTCTACACAATTTACGCTGTGCTTCGCGAAACATTCACGGAACACGAAAATACCACAATATGCTGCCCATTTCGTACATCATATGCAGCACGCATTTATTTCATGTTGAAATGGTCCGATTTTGTTTAACATGGGCAAATTGAATATTTCTCTACTTCGTTCTCGTCGCCGATGCCGAAGCACTCATCGCCGTCGTCGTCGTCGTCGTTGCCGCTGTTGTCGTCGTCGTTTTCGTCGTCGTTGAAGCGGCTGATGTTCGTGCCATCTGATACAGCTGCAGGCCAATCGGATACATTGTCTGAAACTATTTAACATATGATATGGGCTATTTGTGTTTTCTATTCTCTAATGGACACTCATTCAACGCTGTGCACAACACTAAATACAGAACGCATACAGATAGAGGTACAGCTCGAGAATGAGAGACAGCGTTGTGTGTGTTGTGTCGAGTGTGTAATACACGACGCATTCGCACATCTAACAATCCATTTATACCATTTTTGGTTTGGATTCGGATGAAAGGATTCGAGTTCGACGACAACAACATCACCGGAATTCACCAAATAAAAATAAAACAAATGTGCGTGCGTATGCGCTCTTTTTCGACTCGATGCCGACCAGAAATGAAATGGTCTGGTCAGTTCAGTGGATCTCCCGAACTCGAACTGTGTCATCATAACATAGCCGGGCCCCACGGTGTTTATCTATTTAGCTGCGCCCAATTTTCGAACTGATGCATGTCATTATTGCAGAGAAGTGAAGCCCTGCTAGGCGGTTGCGATTAAAATTGGAATATGGTACGTGGAGTGCGTAAATAAACAACCGTTCAGCCGGTGGTGCGTTTGCTGAAGCAAACTGTGTTTGCTGAAGCGACGACAACGACAGTCAGCGATCGGTATCGAATAACCTATCTAGCTGTCTCGCTGGACTCATGTCTACAACTCTACATAGTTGAATAATATTTTTTTTGTCGTTCAATTTTCATGGGCCCAACGCCCACCATATTCAATCGAATTTCAGTTGAATTAGAAGCTCAATGGCGCACGAGCACTCTCACATGCGACCGTGATGGGAACGCAGCAAGAATATGCTTGTGTCTGCAGCACATTTAATTCGTTTTATGACATTTTCTCGTTTTCCACTATTTTGAATGATGCTGGACCAGAATGCGCCGACCCAAGTGTATGCGAATACGAACTCACTCAACGACGAGCACCAAATGCCGGTAGTTCATTTGCTTTCACATCGGAAGTGATGCACTCTCAAAAACAGATGCTGAACGAATCGCTTAAATCACATGTCTCTCCTGACACGAGAATGAGTTCGCTACGGGCATTCAATTCAGTGTGTGACGGCCGAACGGTATGTTGTAAATTCAAAGCCGCTCACGTTTCTCGGGCGGGACGTCATCAAAGTGCAGAGGAGTTGTCTAGCCCAGAAAAATGATGGCATCAGCTGGCGCAAGGTAAATATGGCGCAGCATCCATTTCACCATTCAAGTCAACGAAGTCTGTGGACGAGAGCTCAGGCCGGCATTGGCCACAGAAGGTGCTGAATTGGCAATGCATCCATTCTCGTGAGTATATCATATTCATTTCATTCACCATTAGTCGAGTAGAGTTGGCTGGGTTATGGACAAACACCGTGCTTCAATTGAAATATTTATGTCCAGGAACACATTTGAGCGGGCGCACTGGCCAGCGGCATTCGGCGAACGGTCCACATACAACCATGCGCCCTCCCGAGCACCGACCGACGACGCATACGAGATATATCACGCATCGCTTAAACCTACATTGTCGAATTCCAGAAATTCACTAGCAAAGACCTTCTGAGCCGCGTCTGGTCGCATATCGCAAATAAAAGGCGAAAAATCCATTTTCGGCCATTTAATGTTTATTCAACACATATGTTCGTGCTCGTATCTGTGCGTGCACACATTAAATTCCCTCGCTCAGTCTTTTGTCCGTCCGTAGCTCGCACCGTGTTCCCAGTGTCTGCTTAGGCAAGCGCGAAAACTTCTATTGGCGCGGCCGCCAGTTGTGAGTTGCCCCGACAGCAGCTGTCAACCGGACCAAACCGGATCGGGGTGAAAGCAATTATTTAAATCAAAGTGATTTTGTTTCGAAAATGTTTTATTCATAATATTGGGCGTGGGTGCGTGTATCTGTTTCTGTACCCTCCAATATACCTATATTGTATACGTTATCCATTTTCCGGGGCGCTCATTGAAATCGAAATCGAAATCGATTGCTGCTAGATTTTATTTATAAACTTTACGTGTGCGGACGCATCCGAATGTGTGCGCCAATCGAAGCTACCCTCTCCTCCCGCCTTACACAGTCACACCCTTCCCATTTTATTACTTGGCCATTTGTCGGCGTTTGGGTTTCGGTGCGCAAATATTTTATTCATACGCAAGCACCATATCATACTTTTAAAGTGGCGAGGTTGCACCAAATAAACACATGCATATATGATGGATTACGATTATTATTATTGCTCTGATTATATGGGGCTTTTTGATTTAACACATCATAATTTTCGGCGAATATTTATTCAACCTCAGATCAGCGACTGTGAAAAATCCACATTATGCGTATTCAAAATGTGAGGCGATTAATGGGTGAGCGATTTTGTGCATTTCGGTGGTTGCGGCATGAGATAATCTCGTCACGCTAATTTCGCTAGCTCTACTAGAGTTTGAAATGAACACCTGCCGCAGACGGACCGAGCTATGGGAAAGCGTGCGTTCGGACGCTGCGCTTATTAGGAAATATTAAATGCCTTTGAGAGGCTAAACCGGTTTGGACGGGTAATCGGATGAAAGGATCACAATTTTCACCTCCACTTCTCCTACTTTGGTCCCCCCCGAAGAGTCATGCTATAAACGATCAAACAATGCTCGAAGAACAGAAGGCGAGCAGAAAAGAAAAATGAAGAGTTTATCTCGAGCAGAATGGTGTGGCATGTGGAACAAACTAGACGCATCCGGTAGGACAAAAGAAACAATTCGCCGTTGAATGCGGTTGAAAGGTCCCACTTTGAAAAACCCCCACTATCACGAGTGTGCGAACGCGTCCGATCCGGTCCATGAATGTTATCCGTCGCACCCAACAATATTATTCATATGTAGCGAAACGATAATGACATCAGTCATTTCCCTTTTCTTCTGCCTGAATGAAACTAATGATAGCAATGTGCAAGGATGGAATGCATGCGAGCATAAGCATAACAATAACACAGTCAAATTCCTATCAAACGAGCCATTCGGCCAACACCGTTCTGCCGCTTTGCGACAGTGACAGTGACAGAGTGTGTGGTTCACGGCAGGTTCACTGTAATAACCTAATAACAACAGTCATAATAATAGAACAATTTCGGGCACATAATGGAGCGGTCGGGCCGAAATTTATAGCAGCAACAGGAACCCGCAAATCGGCGAGACTATGAGCTTTGTGCGCATTGTATGCGATGGCGTTGCATTTTCGTTCGCATTCGTACTGTGTCATCAGCGCAATTTAAACAAAAGCATGAACGAAAAGGAATGCCGACATGTGAGACAGTAGAACGTTTTCTGGAAATGTCGTCGTCGTCGTCGTCGTCGCCCATTGAACACATGCTCCTGCTCATTGCTCACTCGATCCGATGCGATTGTGCTTGAGCGAAAGCATCAGCACCGGATGCGTTGATGTTGATAGTTTCGTGTCGTTCGGTATGTGTGTACGACGACCCACGTACATCGTACATTCTTGTGTCGAAAGCGTCATTTGCTGCTCGGCTGTTTCTATTATTCCTGTCTCTATTACCCCCGAACAGTAATTAAACGTTTCGATTTGCATTAGCAGCGGGACTGGCGTTTTTCTGATGCGGAACCGCTCAAGCCATCGTCGTTCGAAATGGCGAAAATAAATTCATACAGAGACGTACGACGTACGTTCATTGTCATGCCCAATGCTCGTTGTACCCATTGAGCTCATGCGCTAACGGCTTGCGCCTTGGCGCGCCGTGCGTCACCATCCACTGTGTCCCATATGTTGTGCATTAGATCATTGCGGCGCCACTCGCATGCTGATACGATATCAATAATTTTCTTCTACATTAGGCAATTCACAATTCGAACGGATTAGCCGGAGCCGCGCGGGCCGGGCCCCGGCACCGTCGCAACAGCGATCGCTCCAACCAGGAGTGAATTATTTAAAAGCGTTGATGT
>JANTFB010129970.1:0-11159 GCA_026546635.1 Porricondyla nigripennis | reverse complement strand
GAGGTGACCTTTCGATGGTGAACCCAACCTCAATTTCGATTCCGTTCATTTACCTAAGCGCTAAAAATACTGGCCCACAGTGACTACCAATTGAATGTCGACGGTTGCGGCGGCGCTAAATTTTGTCGCCATCGACTCACTCACCATTGATGTCGTGAACGATGCAGTCGTGTCAATAAATAAACGAATTCACCATAGGCCAGACTCACAATATGGGCAACGAAGAAATTTGTTATTTTCATTTCCGATGAAATTTCAATGAGTGCATCGATAAATCCATTGTCGACGTAAGTGTTCCAGTATTCCACTTCGTACCATCGATGGTTTCGTTTTAAAATTCATTATTTGTGAGAAAACAAACGATCCGAATGGGAAATGAGGTGTGGCTGTCGTCATTATTTTTTTTCTGTTGCTCCTTCGATATCAGAATTATCAGAATCGTGATAGCTGTGTCGTCGACGACTATCGGCAGTGAATGCCTTCCATAAATACGATTCCGTTGGCCGCCCGAAAGATTTCATTTTTAGACACGTCCACGCCATCGTGAAACGGGAACTAGTGATGGAGTGAATAAAACGAAAACGAAAGATGCAACGTCTGAGTTGCTGCGCTCTCAAGCACGCATCCCATTTAAATTTAAAATATACGCGCCGTACGCTGGATGCATCGAACAAAATCAACAGTAAGAGGCCTTTCAACTCTCTTTTCAACAAATAAACGGCGCGAACACATTGCACTCAACCGAGTTGACGAGAGGAAATATTTCATGCAGAAAGCCATCGTCGGAGAGGAGGCGACGAGGCAGATAGGAGAAGTATGTACTCAAGCACACCGTCCTTAGAGTGCGAAACGGTCGTTTTGCCATTCAAAGCTCTTGCCACGTCATTCGGCGACCGGCCGACTCTCCTCGCGACTCTTCCTGATGAATGACCGAATGCAGTACTCGCGGGCGCGCCACTGCATAAAACTTTCATGCGTCTCCCCCCTTCCATGAGCGAATGGTTTTGTTTGAATGTCTGGCATCCATTCGACACCATACCGAATCCACTACATGTGCGCCTCGTGACGATTCCAAATGCTGCGATCGCCCATTAGCATTTTGTAGATATTGAACGGTCTGTGTGGTTTCTATTCATCTTCCTGCTTTTTCTTAAAATGTCTATTTCGTTCGGTGAGTGGCGTTTTGTTGAATTTGTCGTACACTCAAGACCGTCACGCACTTGTCCGACCGGCTTAAGAGGAGCCCAAACAGCATGAAAAAAAGTCCCTCGAGCACGGGTGCGCTTACGCTTGCGTTGGACGCGCGCCAGTGTGTTGTATAATCGCAGCGACAATAAATTGATTTGAAGTTGAGCTGTCGATACGCCGGGTCTGGTACACGAAGCCGTAGACATTAGCGAAACGACAGTCTCATTCATTGTGCGACGACGAGTGTGGCGTGGCAGTTGCCTTCCCATTTGTGAAACGGATTCCAATACTCATCTCATCATCATCATCAACGCCATCGAATGCAATACGACAGACCCGAGCGCGCTGAATCAGAATGGAATGATTTCGATTCTTCCAGTCGCTCGCGTCAAGTGCCGCCGACGACGACGCCGCCGACGACGATATCAATATCGTTTTCCACTGAATGGAGCGAACGAGCACGCGAGCACGAATACAGACACGAGCCGGCACACATTCAGTCGTATTCACGTGCGGCGGCATTGTATGCGTTTGCCGGTATGCAGTCCGCCATAGGAGTATGTGATGGGCAAAAACGTCGTACGATATATTTTGAGCCAATCGCCGCATTCGTACGTTCGTTCGGTGCGGTCGATGATATGTTGGCTTTCTGGTGTTTGGCTCGTTTTATTTCTTTCGTTCCGAATGTATTCGGCCACAGCGCATGCCGCTCGTTCGGTTTCGCTTCGCCTTTATTGACGTCTTCGTCATCATTCATGTTGTTTGCACTTGCTGTTGTTGTTGCTGTGGTCGTCGTTGTCGTCGTCGTAGCGCATTGCCATCGTTGGCAGTGTCTGCTTTTCGCGTTCGCTTCGCCGAATGTATGATTCGACAATAGTTTCGTGCGACGTCATTGTTGTGGTATTTTCCGTGCGATTACAGCAGCAGCAGCAGCGTATTCATTCAGCGAAGAGATTTCGCCAGTCTGAGACTGAATCGTACGATTTCTCACCGACGCGAATGATTTTCGAAATTCGATTGCGTACGCGGTACGCGCGCATTCTTTCCTTTTTTGTTTTGTTTCGCTGTCACACACCAATGCATCGCCTGGGAGTGGACGAGACTGGGATGACGAAAATAGCGGCGGCTGACCACATCGAATGCAGTTCGCAAGATGAATGGGATAAGCACCGGTTATGCGTGTCCGACGTGCGTCTATGGCGACATCATTTCGCGTTTGTTCGTTACTCTCCCGTTGCATGCCGATATATTTATATGAAGGGGTTCTGTCGTGGTCCTAAGCATGATTCAAAAGTGCCAACGAGAATTTTCCATATCGATTCTCAGAGCAGAGCGAACAGCAGCGCGTGGGCATCACGCTGCGCTGCCATAAAAAAACGATGTCGTCCGTTGATGTTGTAGAGAAATGGTGAAATGGTGATGGTGAGTCAGATCTAGGTACGGGCAGAACCCGAGAACAAGAGCATCAGGCGAGACGACGCCACAGACCATAAATCCAAATAGAGTTTAGTCAAATGGACGACGTGCCATCGATTGTGGATTAAACGATGAAATTTATTGCGATTGTCGTCAGGGAGCCTGCGGTGCTCGGTTTTATTGAAGCTGCATATTGCCTGCACCGCGTGCACCGCCTGCATACGCATAAATAACAGAAGATGTAATCGAAGCGGAGAGAATATCCCGTCCGATGCTCGGAGCCTCTGACTGACAATCAACATATGCGTTTAATAACAAATAATTACAACCGAATCGTTGTCTGTGCGAGTGCGGACGCATTGAAACCGAAACCATAAACCATTTGAGGGATCGGCTGGACGCGACCGCACTCTCAACGCTTATCTGCCTAATCTTATCCGTTTGCCGGTAATAAATGAACGAAGAGGAGACGAGGGAGAAGGGAAAATATGGAATGGAACGCAGAGAGAAGCGCATTGTTTGCATTTAATCTCGTGTCGAGTTCCATTCCATCTCTGGTACGCTCAGCATGCGCATGTTTGTCCTCACGCACCCGCGTTAACATCGAAATATTTCAAGCAAATTTACATAATAATCCAATTCATAAATATATATTATGTAGTGTTCGGAGTACGCACATGGTCTCTGCCAGCATTTCGGTGTCGTCGTCCCCCCAACAAATTTCGGAATGCATTCTGTTGTGTGCCGGGCAAAGAGAGACGCGCTGCTGAACAGCGAAGTACCGAGCCCAGAAACCTCCACACGCAAATGCCAATCGAACACATGTAATGAAAGCGACGAAGATGCTCGCGCTTGGTTTTTTTCCGCCCGAAAGATAAGTCAATAGCAAAATGTTCAATGCATTTTGAATGTGATGCATTCAGGCGGGTGCGTGCGTTAGATAGGCATCGAAGCGGTCGGGACCTTTCGCTCCGATCTCTGTCACCCTGACAATTTATCAAACCGAAATTTGAATGTCAAATTAATTTCTGGTCTCGAGCCATTGTCGGCAGCATCGTCGTCGTCGTCGATGTCGATGTCTTCGATGTTTTTTTTCGGTTCGGTCGCGCTCTACCCTGAATTGCAGGGAAGAAGTGGGGCGGCGAATGCATTGCACATCTCCAGTGTCAACAATGGGAAATCCGACGACACTGTGGAAGGTCTGAACGCCCTACCAATATTTCATTCGAAATTTGATGAGAAAAACGTATGCCGCGGTCGCGGGTCGTAAGGGTGATACGCCGCATCGGATCGAACCGCTTCGCTCGCACAATGCGATCTGACATCATTTATATTTCATCATAATTCATGACACCTCTTTGTGCCGGCGCGCGCATCACGCTTTCACACACACAGGGGTGTCCCATCAGCCAATACATAGGACTGCACGCATAGAATGACAATAGCGTCACGGCACACATTCCCATTTCCATTCACGCCATCCAAACTGCGCGACAGAATGCGCTGTACAAACATTGGCGAGTAGTACGACTACGTAATCGGTTTCGGTGGTTCCATTTCGAGTCGAGAAGTAGCTCTGTGCGATGCCCTTCAACATTGCGATTTTTATGTGCGATGGAAACTCGTACGATGTCACCCATTCAATGTCACGGGACTTTTTATTGGTTTTTCTCCTTCTTCTTCTTCTTCTGAGTGTTCTGCTTGCATCGCATCACAGCACCGCTGTGCGATCGATGTGACACGAATCGAAGAGGGAAACGGTTCTTCTCTGACTCGGGCATCAAGGCGTAGCGATTATATTGGATTTTAATTTGAAGTCGGACTGACGTCAACGGCCATCAATCGACTGGCAAGCGCAAAATGAATGTTCGACGCAGTTTCTAATCATTTAATTGCACCTCGTCATCCCTGAACGAAATAGGAACGAATAAAAATGGTGAAAACAAACCACAGAAAATCGCGTGCAAATTGTCGATCGAATTCAAAATGCGATCAACGGATTCCGATCGATATTCACGATTTTATTGCCGTTGATGTGATAATTGCCGTCGTCGTCTTTTGCGGAAACAATACAATTTATGGAATGCACGGAACTCGAAATCGATGGCGTGCATGATAAGGCGGTTTGCGTAATTTGGCCGTCGGCTCTCCCGATATGTGCGTGCGCATGCGTTGCAGTTTCAGCGCAGAAAAAAGAATGCGAAAACGAAACCCTACCATTGACGACCGCGACTGGGCGTCTAATTTTAAAATGGCGTTTTGATCGCCTTCCTGCTCCTAGAGCTCACCGGCTGGCTACACGTACGCAAGCACCGAAATTGCAATCGAACGTTATTATAATGTACTTGTGACGTTGGGCGGCACGATAGGCATCCGAAATTCTATTTTCGTAAAATGTGTCTGTTCGACGGCACGCGCCAGACTCGACGAGGGAAAAAATAAATGAAAAAAGAAAATTAAATTCAATCGCCCATGCACCGGGACGTTGCGTCTATTTTCATTTTTCATTCTAATTTCGATCGCCCGCGAGCACTCGCACCTATCTGCCGTCGCCCGTGCATGAGATAATGCGATAAATATAATTAGTGTGCGTGTGTGTCGTCGTCGTCGCTGCTGGCATATGATGCGATGCCACAACACAAACGCTCTATTCACTCCGAAAATGACATCGGTCCTTCTGTTTGCCTTTTGGATGTCTGTTTGCCCAATTAGTCCACTGGCACCAGCCATTCATCACGATCTATTATTCATCGCATTTATGCATCATTTACACCTCACCTCACACAGTGCTGCGTTCGCTGCATGGCCTGTCTACATCGGTGCCCGCGATGCATTCTGCATTCTGTTTGTTGTTTTTTTGGTGCTTATCTGTTTGCAGCCACGGCCCAAATCCATATTTCGGGCAACACATCGTCGTTCGCCGCCGTTTTCCGGTTGATTTCTTTCGTTTATTTGGTTTTGAGGCCAAAATGTCGAAATCGTTGCGAGCATCGCTTGAATCGGACCGCACATCGCCTTTTCGATCGAATCGTGAAAACACTGAAAGGCGAACAGATCGTCCATCCGAATAAATCACGATTTCATGCCAAAAGGGAGCGTGGATAGTGAAACACCAGTGGAACACAACTCCTACATCCATCTGTCTGCCGTCAGTGATAGAGTCTGTCACATTGAATCAGGCTGAGTGCACATTCATTCCTGTGTTATTTTAGGATACTTAGCACCGTAAGATGAGACGACGCTGTCAAGATACACCAAGGCGTCAATCGTACCAGATGCCGTTTGAACCAGGGGCGTAATGCGTTCTGCGAATATTTTCGTCGCCACACAAAATGAATGGCGTCATTCCAGCGAGAATGGGAAAACCGACTCCACGAAGCACTTGAAGTTCACATCAAAACGAATGGCAATGCGATAGGCCGATGTTAATAAAATTGGTAATCGCGTCCGTGATTGATAATGACGCGATAGCATCGCGGCAGCTATAATTACATTTGTCGGTCGCTTGAGCTGAGTTCTGAAGCCCACGTGCTGGCATCGAATTTTTCAATCCGATTTGTTGGAGCGCCAAGGGCCCGCACGCCACGTGTATTGCATACACAACACACTACTGGCTCCTCCATCTTCAGCAACATCATGATGATGATGGATTCGGCGTTTTGTCGTTGAAGTGCACCCGAGTGCTGAAGTGGCAATATGCCACCATCATTATTTGCTCTGCACCGCGAGATGTGTTCGATAGGAATGACATCACGTTTCTCGCCGCAATGTCGGCGTCAGCGTAAGGTCAACTGGTGAATAAAATGTGTTCAATTGCATTTGATTGGGAAACCGTCGATTCGGTTTGGTGACGTCCAGATGTGAAGATTGACAAAACGAGGAATTCCGAAAAGTTCTTATCGATTCGCAGATTTGTGTGCGTGCGCTTCTACAATATTCCAAGTGGTAGGCACTTGAGCAGTTCCAATTACCGTATTTACCTCATTTAACATGTTGGAATTGTCATCATGACTATTGTTTGTGTACACTCACTTTGCCGATCACTTGATCTTTCCGTCACCGGCCCACACACACAACCCGGCAAACGAAAGGGACGAGATGCCGGTGCATCCGGACCGAACGAGAAAAATCGTTACCACGCACTTTTGACAAGCTCAGAACATTGGTCGTCGATCGCCGGAACAATGGAATGGGTGTGTGACAGCGCGGCGACATCATCAATTGTCGGCACTGGCCAACGCCACCGTACGCGATTCATTTTGTCAATAAAACCGCAGATGTAATGGCTCAATTTAGGCGTAATCAGTTCCATTCAATCGCCGCACACTCACACACGCGCAGACCATTTCCATCACATCGAAAATTGACGACATGTGTGCTGAGTACTTGGGGGTTGAGACTCGACTGCAATCAGAGAATAAGTGCCACGTACTCGGACCGCCCCTCTCTTATCTATGTCCGAATTTAGTGCAATCCACGAATCGCGACCCGGAGAAAGTTAATATTTGCGATAAGTTCGATTCGATGATCCCCGATAATCCTCTGCAATCAGTCGAAGGACACCGATCGATCGTGTTCAAAATACAAAAGGCCGGGCGTGGACAAGAATTGAACTCATCGAAACTTGCACTCACCAACCACAATGCAAGCGTAATCGTGACGGCCAATTGAAGGTTTCGATGCGATGAATTAATATGCGTCCTGTGTGTGCTTCGGGTTTTGCGTGGCGTACGCACGATCTCGGGGACAATCGCAGAGCCATCGCGTACGATCGAACTAAAGCTGAATGTCATCGAGATCGAGAACGTTGTTGTTCAACACTTTCGGACGGTGTGCGTCAGTGACGGCGCAGATTAGCGGTGGACGGACGACGTGATTGTGGTTCCGAAAAACCAGATAAATCAGTTGGCGAAAATAGAAAACACACCGTCATCGCGATCGCAATCTGTTTGGTTCTGAACGGTGTTCGTGTGCTCGTGTGTATCGCCTTTGTCATTGACGAATGCTTGTTGACGATCGCAAGTGAATGTGACTACTTTTCATGTCAATATCTTGTATTCTCCTTCACGTCATTGCTGTCGTCAGTGCATGCAATTTACAGTCGTGTCGAATCCATGCACAGAAGTTTCGTTTCGGAAGTTTCTACATGTCTGGTTCGTCTCGTTTGGCTAGACTGATGACGTTCGCGTAAACATGTTGCTGCGAAGGCGAGAGAATGCTTTGCATCGCATCCAAAGTCCGCGTATGCAATGCACAGGGAATTGCACTTTGCCCACGCATATATACAAAGTGACATGCTGATGACAGCCGACAGCGTCCGCCGATCAATGGGTGCATCCGACTCACAGGCATACCTATCGTTTTGCGTTCTTTGATGAAACGATCGACGGAAATTGCATTTTTTGCCATGAATTTGCAATCGAATTGAGTGGTGCGTTCCGATCGCCGAAGGAAACGATTTGAAAATAGTCACTTCCATGCAGTTCGACGCAATCGAAAAGCAAATTGGCATTGATTGATTTTTCAATTAAAAGTGGACAACGCGAGAAACGTTCGAGTTTATTCGATTTCGAAATGTTTTCGCAAAGGCGAGCAATCAGTCTGCCACTGCGACCAGACTGATGGATGAAGTCGAATTTCGGGCCCTGAATTCATTTGATCTGTCACGTTGGCGCATAAACAAACAATTCCACCTCCACCCACCCACCAGGCATGAGCCCCTCGTGTAAAATTCTACGTAAGAATATCTACGTCAGCTACGTCGTCCACATTCATCGACGTAGCTGGACGTAGCTGAACGTAGCTGACGTAGATACTCTTACGTAGAATTTCACACGTGCGATAATGTTCTGCAGTCAATTAGCAGATGAATTAATTATTAATTATTTTCACAATTCAATTTTGTCGCTTCGCAGGTATTTTGACCGACATAAAGAAGGACTTCGTTATGGATGACGCTCAAAGTGGTCTGCTGCAGACGACGTTCGTGATATCGTACATGGTGTGCGCGCCACTCTTCGGCTACCTGGGCGATCGGTATTCGAGACGCTGGATCATGATGTTGGGTGTGGCCCTGTGGAGTGGCACAACACTGGCCGGCTCCTACATGCCATCGTATCTATCGTTCATCGCATTCCGTGCATTGGTCGGTGTCGGTGAGGCATCGTACAGTACAATTGCGCCGACCATCATATCGGACTTGTTCGTCAACGATATCCGTTCGAAAATGCTGGCCATGTTCTACTTCGCCATACCTGTTGGCTCCGGCTTAGGGTGAGTCATTTGCCAGCTACTGCACCTCGAATGCATCACCAGAGCCTTGCACATTTGTTCATTTCATGCATTCGGAAGAGCCGAATATTTCATCCAAATTTCGTTGCCATTGACAGGTACATAGCTGGTGCGGAGACCGCGCACGCATTGGGTAGCTGGCGTTGGGCACTTCGCGTCACACCGGGACTGGGTATCTTGGCGGTGCTTCTAATATTTTTGACGCGCGAACCAGAGCGTGGCCAACACGAAGGATCACATCATTTGGAGGCAACCTCATACAAGGACGATTTGATCGGTTTGTTCATTCGAATGGGTTCGCAATGGCGCCGACAACACTCAAACATTGCGTCCGTTCTTCGTTTGCAGATATTTCCAAAAATAAGTCGTTCATGTTGTCCACATTGGGTTTCACGTGCGTGGCATTTGTGACGGGCGCGCTGGCATGGTGGGGTCCCGAATTCATGTACTACGGCCTGAAATTGCAGCCGGGCAACGAAAACATCGAACTGAAAGAGTAAGTCTGGTTTGTTTTCGACTGGTCAATGGCGTGCGATGTGTGCGCGTTGTGTGGCACTCCACGTCAATTCAATTAGCGTGCACCGACGACATTTTTTAGGATACGATCGACTCGATGCATTCATACGAGACACGATTGTGTTGTGATATGTATTACGTGACATCTAATGGACAGACGTAGCTCGGAGACGGCAAGAGAGCGAGAAACATATGAGTCGAATGGTGGCGAAACAGAGAAGACACGAGTGTCACATCAGTCGGTCCAGGCCAACCAACAATACACTCGCTAATTTCATTGTCGTTATCAGCGAGTACGTACCGCACAGACTCTCCAACATGCAACCGAAATTCGACATTCTCTTCATCGCTTCCATTCCTCTCGAGTTCGAAGAAGAAAAAAAACGAATGGTTTCGTACAAAACCTACTCACACCCACTCACAGACACAGACACACTCAATCGCGTATCACATCGAACACCCCAATTATGACGCAAATAGTTTACTTTTAAGTGGATGAATTAAGATAATTAATCGATGGAACCACCCAACCACAAAAAAAACCCTCACATCACAGTGTCTCGTACAAATTCGGCATTGTGGCCATGACATCTGGACTCATCGGCGTTCCGCTCGGATCGTATTTGGCGCAACGTTTGCGAACAACCTACTCGAAAGCCGATCCCATGATATGCGCATGCGGCTTATTCATTTCGGCGCCAATGGTATTCATGGCAATGTTGCTGGCATCGAGAAGCGGACCATGGTGCATATTCTTCGTATTCTTAGCCGAAGTATCCTTGAATTTGTGTTGGTCGATTGTGGCCGATATTTTACTGGTAAGCGAGAGACGAACGAGGAAGAAAAAAAAACTGCCAAAGCAAACAACCGCAAATCGGCGGTGAAAGAGGTTGACGGCAATTGTAGCGTGCGTAAATCCAAAAAACCAACAAGCAAATTCCCGACCAACGGCAATGTCAACAAACGTCAGTGGCCAGCAACCAATCGAACCGGTGTTCGCATGGAGATTTCCGAATTCATTTTCGTGTGTGTGCGCAAACCTGTCCGTCAAACGACCGTATTCATTTATATATATGCTCAACTCAGGCTCACTGCTCATATCCATTTTATTCGTTTCGTCGTCACAAATCTCGATAAATCTCACGATCTTATGTAATGGCGCGGAATCGTTCACAATCAAAACTGATAAAAAAACGATGATCTCGTCATCGATGAGTACATTTGGGTGGTGAATTATTTGAATTCCATTTCATTGTTCGCTACCGCTCATATCGACAGCCAGGCGTCAGTTTTGGTTTTCGAACGATTCGATTACTCAAGTATTGAAGGTCTATATTTAGCATAAACGTGTTGAACGAGACGCCGTGGACGTGTAGAGATATCGTTCGTCGCGGAACGCATCCACACACAGAGTCGAACGCACGAAGGTCCCGATGAGCGATGACGACATTGCATGACATATATTAACACTCGATTCATACGCTATTTTGTTTGTCTTTTCCATTTTGGCATCATATTGTCTCGTCCAATTTTCGTTTGCCTTCGGGCGGAGGGATTGTTGTCCTTCGATATGAAATCGTCCAGTCCTATCTACCCTAGCATATCCAAAGAAAAATAATCAATCGATATTGAGCCATCCACTTATTTATTCATAATTGTATTTCGAAGCAAAAACACATCAAAACCAAACATCCATTTGTTCATTCCACAGTGTGTCGTTCCGTTTTGGTGCCATCACAATGGTATCG
>JANTFB010129748.1:0-11186 GCA_026546635.1 Porricondyla nigripennis | reverse complement strand
GATGGACGGCCAATGAACGAATGCGATAATAACAATCTACACTCACATTCATGCGAACGACAGTTGTTGCTCTTTTTCCGTCGATTCTTCTTCTTACACTTCTCCTACTCTCCGAATATCGTCGTCGCTGAGCTAGTCGTTCGGATTATAAATATTTGGGTGATGCGGATCGCAAACCGACACCCGAACACTGTCGCTGGCGTTCACCGAAACCGAATCGAACCCACAAGAAGACCGCACTCGATCACAAGCGATTCGTTCGTTTGTTCTCCCTGTCGCCGCTGTTGTTGTCGTCGGTATTCCCTCTATTTCTGTTGCCGATTGTGACGAAGACGAATCGTTTGCACCATCATCAATTCGGATATTCACTTTTGATTGGAACTTTTTTCTAGAATTCGTCAACGCACTTTGCACACATTGAATCTGGGCTCAGCAGCGAACCGATCTCGTTTCCACAGCGTTTGACCACACAACACACGCGTACGAACACAACAATGAAATAAGCCTCCACTCCGGGTTGGCTGGTTGGTCGTCGATTCCCGTTCCCAATAAACACTATCAACAACGAATCCCAAACAAAACAAATCTTCCTTCTTTCCCTTCGATTTTATTTGCGTACGAAGCGACCGACTGGCGGAGGATCGAAATGAACGAAGGAAAGAGTAAGAGAAAGAACACCAACAAAATTGGAACCGAAAAACAAAGGGAGAACGCGATCGTGGGCCGGCTACTTGATCATCTCGTTGGGCCAGCAAATCGATGACGACGATTTTTTTCCGCTTCTTTCCTATTCTCTTTTGCTGACCAAAATTCATTTACATGACGGACGCGCACACACACACACACACACACAAATAATAATCGTCGCGAGCGATTTGTTTGCTTCTCTCTTCGGTTTGTTTCTTCAATTTTTCCTTTTTCTGCACTTTTCACATCGACCGGAACTGTCTCTTCTACTCGTTCATTCGCGTCGCTGTATCGCCTTCAATTTCTCTATTGTTTTGCGATTTTCTTTGCACAAAACGTCACTTGGGTCCGTTGGACTCTCGTTTCACTCTAAAAATAAACAGATAAAATGCAGACGAATTAGTATTCGATGGAACAGGCGCACGCCGTGATTCAATCATTTTCCACCCGAAACGTTGGCGCACACAAGGCTCTCGCGACGCACATGCACGCATAAAATGTGATTCGATTTCGATTCATCCATCCGCTCTGCCTGTGAGCAACGGACGGAGAGGAAAAAAACAATTCGTTGATCGTCGTTTCGCACATTTCGCCGAGCGAATGGTGTGAAACGACGGCGAGCACGCCCGCCTGCCGCGCGTCCACTCCGTTTCTACTTCACGGTTTTCATTTCACGCCGCCGCTGACAGCGTCGACAGCCACCGACGATGGGCCGCGACCAGAGAAAACAAGACTAAATATAGAACCAAATGAAGTGGTGTGCGGTTGAGTGTGTTGGTGTTGATATGGGACAAATTGAGGCGCGCACACGTTTTCTTATTCTGTCATTCAATTAACGCAATTTCGATTCGATCTCTATTCGACGGGTGGGTTATTTTCATTTACTGTATTACGTTCTTTGCATAGATTTTCTTCTTTCTGCTCAGTGCTGTCGCATCGCGCGAACTTTTTTTTTTTTCTTTGCGAAACAAAGAAGCAGCTGAGGCAGACGCGGACGTAGCAGAAGAGTAGAAAAATATTGAAAAATTCGAAGTATTTGTCGCGCGCACGCCAATCACTCCGTCATGCGTACCATATCTGCATGAGGCTCAACTCCCCCCGCCCCCTTCTCTCACATACGAACACACAAAAGACCGCGCGCGTGCCAGAATGCCCGAGCCCGTCTCTGCGATCCGTTTCATCATCTACTCCATTCACCTCCTTCTCTCCGTTCTCTAGATTTTCCTTCCTCATTCCGACGAGACTCCTATCGATACCATACCCTGTTTGGATCGGCGAAGCCCCCCTCCTCCTCCTGGGTGCATTGAAGGTTCTCGAAAAAATGGAACAGCAGCCAAAGGCTGAAACTGATCATTTCCCGCACACATTTATCACAGGAGAATCAGGCACTGCTATTGTGTGGTTTGAACGAGCGACTAAATGTCGACGATTTATGATATCGATGCGCCGGCAGGGTCTGCGGTGGGTTCGGGTCGGCCCTTTAAATTTTCATTTCATACAAATCAATTGATTTAGCGCGAAACCGAGTGAAACGGCACTATTCTCGTCGATCCACGCTGAACAACATATGGCCGAACACACACACACACAGTCACGCCAGCCGCGCATTTTGAGTTCGGAATCTCTTTCTTTTCCATTTTCTTTGCACGCGCACTGCGTTCGTGTGTGTTGAGTGCGTGTTGGCGCGCGTGAATTTCTCTTCCATCCGAAACGAAAAGAGATATCAATGGCGGGTCTGTGGCTCGCGCGGTCTGCTCGTTTTCAACTCTTTTTTTCTGTTTTATTTACATAATTCATATTCAAATGGTGAACCGTCGAATCGTGTGCGCCTGTCTGTCTGCGTGAGTGCGCCTGTATGCGTGCGCGCGCGCGTGCAGGCCCTTCGCGGCGAATGCAAAGAACCGAAAACTTGTGTTTTGCTCATTTTCAGAGTTTTCTTTCCAAACAAATCACAGACAATAAAGTCCGAATTCCATCGACTCTGTTCACTGTGGGATCATATGTGTGCCATGGATTTTCATCGATGAATGCACACGGCGCGCGCGAGCAATGGTTGTCCGTGTTTTCGGACAGAATGGGCAGCCGCTGCCGCTGGCAACGCGAATGCCACGAGCGATGGCGATGCGATTGGCAGCGGCGTCAGACATTCGGGCCATTCGGTGCACAAGTTTTCAATCAAAATAATGCTCGAATGTGTAACAGTCACAGTACGCATGGAGTGGGTATAGTTGGGTTGTTTTGTGCTACACAAACACGAGCGCGGATGGTCGAGCGAGGTTGTTTGCATCGCACGCAGACAGACAGAAGGAGACAACACACGAACAGCGACACTCACTCTCGGACACACACGAACACGCACACGCACCGCCAGGCAGTCCACGGATCGGAGACAGACAGACAGAGGCACAGCGACCAGAGTACGAGTTCAGTCGCTCTTCAGATCGTTTCGATCTTTCCTCTGGCCATCTCTCACTCCGATGCTATTGTGCAACTCGACACCGCCAAAATGGGTTAGAAAAAAAACAACCGAAAAACCAGATGTGCCGAGCGGCAATTATTTGTTATTCACAAGACACTGCGTTTCCTCTTCGATTTTCTCGGTTTTTCGCGCAAAACGATTTTCGCGAGCGATTTTTCTCTCTTTCTCTCGATGTATCGATTCGGTCGTTGGTGCTGTGGCGGCGCTGCGACGATTCATTCTCTTTTTTTCGTTTCGTTTCGGTGGCGAAACTTTCTATTTCATTTTCGAATCAAAGTAGTGACAACAATTGCGATTCGTTCCGTTGCGAGTGGCGAACGCACACGAACACACCGAAACTACGCACGCGAGACACAATCGGAGTGAGCCCCATTGCCCCTCTCGTCTGCACCCAAGTGTGTGTTATGAAACACGGGCACGAGCACGAGTCAGTTGCGCGCAAATCCAAATTTTTCCTTATATTTTCAAATTCAATTCCATTCCGTCACTTCGCTCGACGATTTTGTTCGTTTTCCGACGATTTCTGTGAAATGTCGTCGCCACACACCAGCCACAACGTAGTTCAGGAGTACACTCGTATCGTTGCCACTTTCATATCGTTGTCGCATCGCCGAGTTGATCTCGCGCGCGCACCACACATTCGGCACGGACAGATCTAGAGGGATCTAGAGACGGCCAAACGACAGCGTACGAATTTCATGCAAACTTATTGTGATTTGCGTTCGGAGTGACGGCGGCCACCGTCGCCCGAACGACCGAACGAATGGGGGCGGGGAAGAAACGGTGTCTTCTCTTCATTCAAAACGCGCACCGATTAGGCAGCGAGGAGCACACACACACACTCCGCTATCAACACTCAATCGAACGAGACGAAAAATATCGCATATCACGATCCGACCGTGCACAAATATTTTCTCTTTTTTTCTTCTGATTTTTCGCTTCTCTGCGTACTCGTCGATACTTCGAACATTTTTTTCTTTTTTTTCGTTTGATTTATTCAAACACACAACACATTTCAGCGTAAAATGAACGGCGAACGAATGGCGAAGCGAAAAAAATTATTTCTTCATTTCGTGGAAGGTAAAGAGTGTCCATATGCCATAGGCTGGCAACGTACGTACAAACGAACAAACGAATTAAAGAGGAGAGCAACAAAAAAAAGAAAAAAAAATCAAAATTGATTACGATTGCGTCTATAACATTTCTGATGCGAATCAAATCTATAATTGTAAGTGTGTCTAACATCTAACAGCGCCTAATCGAGCTCCGCACACACTGTCTACTGTCTACACCGAACTGAACGAGTGTGCATACGCGCCGAGTAGTTGTGTATATCTATCTCGACTCAATTAATTTTGACGCGCCACCACTCACCAGTCGCACACACTCGCACACAATCAGCACGACGATGGCTGCGACGACGACGACGACGGCGACGACGAAGGCGACGATGGATATGGTTCGTCCGAAGGAAAACAAAAATGAATTTCATTTCGTACGAGAGAGAGCCAGTTGTTGCGATCGACACAACTACGACAAAAACGCGCCGCTCGCCTATGAGCGGGATTGCGTGCCCGTGCCACAGTGTGCGTGTGCCTCTGTCCGTGTGCATTTCTACGTTTTTGCGTCTCTGTGCGCGGTCGCGCGTCGGTGTGCGTGTCTGCGCGATACACTATTATTATTACGTCTTGTACGAGCCACTTGTATACACAGCGGAACCGAACGTACATCGGCGTACAACTCCAATTACACGTCTCCTCCGTATACTATAAGGTCCACCTATACCTATGCCTATGCATAGGTTCGTGATGCACACAGACGCGCGCACACACTCATCGGGCAATTTCACGTTCGTCGTCTCTGTCCGTCTCTCGCTCGCTCTCACCGTGTGTGCGCCGATCAGCGGACATTTGTCACAGTGAACGTCGTGTTGAACGTCAAAAGTTTTTATCCGCGCTGCTCTCTGCGAAGTCTGTGTGTTTCGACTACTATTCCCTTTGCCCGCTCTCTGCGCCCCTGTCCGACGTCCGAACGGCGGAGCAATCGTATATTTATCAAATTATAGGCACAAACACGCACGCACACACTCGCAGCGCAGATACGTCGCGCGCACACATCCTCAAGATATCGCATCGAGTGACCACGTACAGGCACACACGCACAGCGCCCAGCGCACACACTCAATGCAAATCGAACAATTTTTTTTTTTTGTTCTTTTCTTTTCTTTTTACGATTTTATTTACACATTTACGGAAGATGAACGTACGCAATGTGTGGGTACTGCGTACTGTAGGTAGAGTGAGCCTGAACGTATATTTCTCTCGATTTGTGTCGTCTCGTCTCGTCCATTTTCTAGCCGAGCTATCAATCGAATCAATTGCGTTGACTTTTCTGGTCGGTTGTGTGCGTGCGCCTATGGCTTGGCCATGTTCACGTTCAATGGACTGTGCAACGTCGCAATGGAACTTCTCCGCGAATTACAAAATGTAATCGCACCGAAGAGTGGCGACCGATTGTGTTGACACCGAAGGGCGACACGGACCGAAACACACGAAAATGATTGCAACTGATTCGCCAGGTGCCGAACGATTATCAAGGTGGACAGATGGTACGCACTGATATATTCAAATGCTCTCGAATGCCCCGTGCGACACGGAGAGGCTTCCCGAACCCGTCATTTTCTGGCCACCAATCGCTCGCCCTCCGCTCGGATTCGGAATATTCGTTAAATGTGATTCATTCGGCCATTTATAGCCAATGCCATTTATCGCATACTCTTTCCACTCGCACACATTCCCCCGATTAGTTTCGTTCGTCTCGTTATTTGCAGCTCCGCTGTGCGTCGATCACTCGCTGCTATTTATCATTTCGCATATCGACACGCTCACGCACACGCACGAACAAATCGCAATAACAACAATTCCGAAAAGAGCAACGAAAAAACCGAGAATATTCCATTATCTCGGCTAATTCGTGTGCGCCGTCCGTTCGCCAGCAACAATTTCCGAATTTTTCCCCCATTTTTAATTCATCTTTCTCGTCCTTGTTGTTGTTGATATTTGTGTGTCAAACGCACATCGATGCACTTTCGATGCATATTACGCATTTTCGAAAACAATTCCACACTGCGACACGCACACACACGGGGGAACGACAGGAGAAGAGGAGAAAAAACGACAAAAGAACACGCGAAATTCCACTGCGAAGAGCAACACAAATTGACAATTGCCAAATTGGATTACAATTTTTCAATTTTTTTCCTATTTTTATTTTTTTATTTTTTTTCATTTTTCAATTGTTCGGTGTGTGTACGCGCGCACGAGCTCGTGTGTGTCGCGTGTATTGTATGTTTTGTAGGGATTGCGGAGCCTCATGTGTGCCAATGGGCAACCAAACATCGAACCATAACACATCATCAAATTCATTTATTTTTTCATTTTCTACCCGCAATTCACCATGAATCTGTCGCACCACAATAACAACTGAAACTGAATTCCAAATGACTGTGCATCAGGTTTTCTCTCGGGGCATACGCACGGCAATCCTTGAGTCCGATCTTTTTTATTGTTATTTGATTCGTCGCTTCGTTCACATCATCCCGATTGGATAGTGGTTGATGTCGTTGATGTTGTTCTTTTAATTTTTTTTTTTTAATTCTTTAAATTAATTTTAATTTTTGTCTTTCAATCAATTCGAGGATTTTAATTATAATTTTTTTTCTCTTTCGAATTCGAATACGAGCAAAAACCAACCGAATTTATGTTGAATTTGATGGATTCGTTCTGCGGCGACGGTGGTATTTTTTTCCTTTTGTAAATCGTTTTGTTGACTCTTCGTTCGTCGTAAAAAATACAGTTGCTCGAATGGAATTCCGTTCACAGAAATTAAAAATCAGCGGAGCCATGCAAAAAATGAACAACACGCAAAGTTCGCCATTTTCTTTTTGTCATATGAAATCGTGGTGCATGTATTTGTTAATGGTCTGCGACGAGCAGTGAGTCAGTGTGTGTGTGTGCGAGTACGAGAGTCGAGAGATACCTACCATACACACGGTCGACGTTCGTACTACACTCTGTCACCGTCCCTCTCTGTCCCTCGCGTGCACCGTCTCGCTCCGCACAACGTTCGGCCGATCGCGCCCTCTCTGTCCGCCCGATTGGTGCGCTTTTTTCGATAATTCTTCCACTCCGCTCGCTCTCTCGCGCATTCTAAATGAAGTGAGAGAATGAAATTTATTTTCCACGCTAAACGGCAGCATATCTATCGCATCGTACGTGCTATACGCCATATGTGGGTACTGCTGCCTATGCACGTCTATGGTGTTGTGGGGCTGCGTGCGTGTGTGCGCGTTGCGCTCGGTGTGCATGTGTGCGGCGCGCGGTGACTTTTCCACTGATTCGCCATGCAAGATTCGATCCGTAATGGGACTTGTTATTCCCACCATATCGTTCCCATGTTGTGGTATGCGCTCCGTGCGTGCGTGTGTGCGCGCACTCGCAGCCCATGTGTGTGCGTGTGAGTGTGTATCGAAATTGTCTTGTTTTGCTTTCGATGGACCGAACGGATTTTGACTGTTGCATATTATCATCGTTCGTTTGCCGCTGCAATACAGACTCACGCACACACACGCGCGCGCGCGCACGTCTGTCGGACGCAGTGGTGCCCGATTGAAGCGCGAATAAAATATGTCTGCGGTGATTGTTGATTGCGCGAGTGTACACAAGGAACGAACGGTAATGATACGTTCACATGGGATCATGGGAGATGTCAGTGATGATGATGATGATGATTTTGCGGCAAACGTGAGCGAATGATGCGAACTGTCCGATGATGCATTCGCAAGAGGGGCGAAAAGTACGAAGCCATTCAAGGTGGAATATCCGTTATTATTCACTTTTTTTTTCTTTTTTTTCTGTGTTTTCCCGATTAGAACAATCGAGAACAATGGAAATGGTACAGATTTCGTTCGAGAATAGAATGATTCCTTGGTTAAAAAGACATAATTTTCAATAAAATAAATAGCGGCGACGCGTCGGGCTGTTGGTGTGATGCATTCTAAGCGCTCCTCGAAACGATGCTCCAGCCAACAGGAGTCTTCTTCATAATCATCTTGTTGGGCGGATTTGCATTTGAGTGCGCTTCGATTATTTTTGGTCGCTTCGCATTGTCGGGAATTTCGCTTGTCTTGCGTCTCCTCTCTGGCTCATGCGCCCGAATCAATCGAGCCGCACGTTCCCCGTTGCTCTGAATAGGTGGGTTTTTTGAGATCGAATACTGGTCGTTCCGCAGATGCGATATTCCGTGTTCAGTGGCTCCATTCGCCATCGGCTTCAATATCAATTTGGTCGCTGTCTCGCCTCTTTCACATTTCATCGTAGTGTTCGGTGGTACGAGTGCCGGATGATGGTCGTTCTGGTTCTGGAGATCCGATATGTTGACGTCAGTCGATATGTCGTCTGGCAGCTTCCGTTTGTTGACGGCAAGAAGCGCTTGTTCCGCCTTCTGTAGTTTTTCTATCAAATTGGCATTCGATTCAATCAGTTCCTGTTTTCCCACCCTCTGGACCGTTATTTCGTTCCGAAGGTTCTCGTTCTCCGATTGCATTTGCTGCACTCTCTCGTTGGCCAGCACGAATTCGGAACGGAATTGATCCAGTCGCGACGACAACTCATTTTTGGCCAACTCCAGTTGATAGTTCTCAATGATACAGTCGGCCTGCGACTGACTCATCGTTCGAATGGTGTCCGTCATCTGTTCGATCTGGAGTTTCCATTGTCGCAGTTCCGCATTCAATGAGCTCTCATTTTCGCTCATCGATCCCACGATCGTCGACAAGATTTGCCGTTGTTCGGTTTGATCGCGTAATTGGGTCGTCAACTGAGCGCACTTGACCACGCACACATTGTATTTGTCCTCCAAATGGGTGACGGCCCGTTTGGAGCGAGCATTCGAAATGGCCAAACGGTTGATTTGCAGCAATGTCAATCGTATCACACGATCCTTCTTGGCATTTTGTTGCTCCAATTTGGCAACGGTTGCTTCCACCAAACCATTCTTCGGCAACGTCCCGTCGGGCAAATCGACCAGGTCCGATTGACTCGTAAAATCCAAGTACAGACGACGTGGCGGCGTTCTGATCTCACCGCGACACTCCGGACACGTCTTCGCCGATCGCATCCATCGTTCCAGACATTGTTGGTGGTAAACGTGGCCGCATTGCAGATGCGATAGGATGCACGATGCGCGCATCAAATCCGTACAAATCACGCATTGAACACATGACATTTCGCGGTCCAAGTATCGAATTACCGGGAGAACACCACCGCTTCGCGACTCTCCGCTTGCAAAATATTATGAAATTTCTCTCGACTCTCAGTCTGCCAGCTGATGAGGATGACGCACCTAGATATTTTCGCAAAAAAAAACAAAAAAAAATATGAATTCGAATCGAAGATAGCCCAAAAATAGAAGTTTCGCGAAAATTGAATTCTTACTGTAAAAATCTTTGGTGCAGCAATGGACCTCGTCAATATCAACGCAATTCCGAATGTGTATAGTTGAATTTCGATCCGATGCGAGAGTACGGCAATACCGGAATGCTGAACACCGCTTCGCCTCTCGCACGCAACTGTGAGCACAATTCGGTGGATGAATTGACTGACTCGAACACATCGGCGCTCGCACACAAACATGTTGCTGCATGCTTTGCATTTCTCGTCTAGCCGCTCGGTGCTCGTTCGATGACGATGACGACGACGACCGTCGATTGTTTTTTTATTTTCTGTGTTTACTTTCGGCAAATTGCGATTGTGCATCGAAGGCAATTGGAGAAAATGAGACGCATGTCTTGCTGTGCATATATGGTGTGAGTGTGTGACGTTGTCGGTCAGTGTCGCTTCTATTCAACGGGCGACTGGTAATAACTCGGTTACAATGTAATTGTGATCACGATTCCATAATTCAGCTTTGTATTGGTGGGCACGTTCATGAAATCACGTAATGCGACAGTTTGTCACATGGAAATGATGGAATTGTGTGCTGGGCGCTGACGCGCTGACGGTCAAATTTTATCGAAATTTATACGGTTCACCATTCGCATTGAAAGTGTCGCATGAAATCGACACTTCTTCTTCTTCGTCTTATACATCGTCTCCGTCTTCTATTCCACACAATTATAATTAGGTGTTGGGGCAAGCACGGGCGGTAGTTGATCGAGATTCTTGAGTATGAGAGTGAAAGAAACAGGTTCAGTCCTAACATTTTTATTCATTAGATTAAGTGGAAATGGAATTTTTCAAATTTAAATTTATATTACGAGTACACATATCTTCGGCCCGATGTGTATATTGGCCATATTCTATTCACATGAGAGTGTGTTTTTCGCGATAAAAAACATTGAGAAACGAATACATTCTCTCTTTCTCTCTCTACCTTCCTTTGACTCTTTTCTTCAAATCGAATTACTACAAGCGGCGCCGGACATAGGTAAAACGGTTGTCATCGATCCCATTTGGCGTATTCAAGTGGAACAATTCCTCCGTTTCTCCCTTTGTGTCGGCGGCACGAGCGGATATTACGTGTCCTTTTGTTTCTGGCGCTTCGAATTGTTCACACACAGCGGGTAGGCGGTGTCGTCATTCTTGTGCTCCGGCATCTTTTCCCATTCGCATCGAACTTGTTCCAGCCATTTTTCATCGATCCCACTATGCTCGTGGCCGACCGATCCATTGATTGTGTCCGGCGATGTCCGGACACCATTCGAAGGCGGCAGAATTCTGGCATCGATTCCTTCAATGGGCAATTCCATCGCTGAGCATTCGTTTCTCGCCATTGTCTCTTCAGCATCTCGAAGCTGTCTCCTCAGGTCGGCATTCACGGCGTTCAGTTCGTTTCGCAGTTCTTCCTTTTCCAATTTCACCTGGTACACTTCGGTGTTGGACTTTAAAAATTCCTCACGAAACAGATCGAGTCGCTGCGACAAATCGGCATTATCTTTCTTCAATTGATGATTTTCGATTTG
>JANTFB010129747.1:0-18199 GCA_026546635.1 Porricondyla nigripennis | reverse complement strand
GCCGAAGCATTGGAAACGTATTTGGGACGTGGCATCGTCAATTGGGGAACGCCGGTATCGAGTCTGCTCGAAGACGGTACATTGTACACACAACAGGCCCGTGCCCCTGAGAGTTCGGGACTCGTTTCCATTTTGCTCGAGGGTCCACCAAATTCTGGCAAAACGGCACTCGCCGCCAAATTGGCCCTGATGTCCGATTTCCCATTCATCAAAATCTGCTCGCCAGACGATATGGTCGGTTTCACTGAGTCGGCCAAATGTTTGCAAATTCGCAAAATCTTCGATGACGCATATCGTTCGCAGCTCAGTTGTATTGTGGTCGACAACGTCGAACGTTTATTGGACTACGGACCGATTGGGCCGCGATACTCGAATCTGACATTGCAAGCATTGCTCGTTTTGCTCAAGAAGAATCCACCAAAAGGACGCAAACTCTTGATTCTTTGCACCAGCAGCCGCAGGTGAGACAAACCTGATACAAAATCGGCGATAAATGGGATAGATTTCTATCTCGGCCGCGATAGAAAGGGAAAAAAATGAAATCTCAACATGGTCGATTCGCTGAACCAGTAACAAACACAACTATATTGCGAATATTACCTAATTATTTTCCCTCGTCTGCAATGAAATTCACCAATTTTTACGGCCAAAACGTCATGTTGAATTATCATTCTTGCCCTATCTATCCCGAGCGAGTTACAAATCTATCCTTATTATCCCCGTTTTTTCGTCTGGAAAGACATCCACATTACATCGGTTAACCAATTTGCGTGAAACTCGACAGGCAAGTGTTGGAAGACATGGAAATGCTGTCAGCATTCACATCCGTATTGCATGTGCCGAATTTATCGAAGCCAGAGCATGTACTCGCCGTACTCGAAGAAAACGATCTCTTCAACAAGCAGCAATTATCGACACTGAGCAAACGCATGGCCGGTCACAAGTACGTAGTTTCGGGGGAAAAAATCCGAATTTCTCAGGCCCACTCACTCTCACTCTTTTTTCTCTTTTGCATTCGATGAACTCGTAGAGTTTTCATTGGAATCAAAAAGTTGCTGGGATTGATCGACATGGCACGTCAAACGGAAGAAGAGTATCGTGTCATAAAATTCCTGACAAAATTGGAAGAGGAAGGCGGACTGGATGGGAGCGGAACGAACTAACTAGATGCTGGCATCATCAGTGAGCCGTTGCAACCACGTGTTGTCACATTCAATGACATTTTCTGAATTGACTCCAATTGCTACAATAAATTAACCGCATTCATTTGCGTTGTGATTGGAAATGTCGGATGATCGGGGCTCAAGAGTATTAAATAACAATTAGTGTGGAGGTTTGGAATGTCGATATCTAACAATTATGATACATATAGGTAATAATATATTTTATTATCATTATTACTTCTTATTAAAATTACACACTGTTTATGGCAGTGTAACCATTTACGAGCTAAACAAATATTAATTCATAATAATCGACACCATTAATTGAAAGAAAGAAAAAAATACCTATTTAAATTGCATCAGCGTTAATTAAGATGTTAATGTTACCGTAATAAATAAATATCAATACGTAACGATGGCATAAAGTAAAATGGGAAGACTGTCACTTGCCTGCTTGAGAGAACTCGAGAAGAAGCGAAAACATGA
Organism: Porricondyla nigripennis; assembly: GCA_026546635.1. Taxonomy (NCBI): domain Eukaryota; kingdom Metazoa; phylum Arthropoda; class Insecta; order Diptera; family Cecidomyiidae; genus Porricondyla; species Porricondyla nigripennis. The sequence goes on along the minus strand of JANTFB010129747.1, from coordinate 16,550 downwards.
CAGTTCTTCTTTCGCTCACGATTCTCGTATTAAAACTGAGCATCGACCGATCATACGATATGTTTTGCCATGATGAGAAACGGGAGTAATAGAAACGATGGCTGCGGATTCTTTCGACTCACGCCAAGTCAATGTGGCGGTCTTCTAGTTCGGCTTCATACCTTGAATAATCGAAAATTGGGAATTATTAGTGACTTTTAGTGAATTGATTGATTAAGTGAGAGATGAATTTACGATTACTTGCCAATTCACACCTTCCCGTTATTCGCACAGATCACAGCTTCCCGTAAAAATCAAAATTAAATGGTAAAATCATCCATTGATCACTCCATTGAATCGCAATTTAAATTAACCGCAAAGTCTTCATTATTGTTTTTCTATCTTAATTATATAATGAATATGATTTTGAATTAAATGATTGTGAATCTTGTTTTACTGATAAAACGGAGTGGAGTAGAAAATTGAAAACAACTAAATTCGTTACGAGAACTTGAAATAATTTGCAGCCGTTGCACCCATAATTTACCCCAAATACCGCAATGACATACACACAGGGAAAGAAATGTCTTAAAACGTCTTACGAATTAATCGGTTTTGTCTAAAATACAATGCCTAGTAATGTCTTACTTGATTCCGTCTAAAGTTTGTATGGATAAGACGGGTCAAAAGTAATGGGCTGCCATAGTGTTGCAATCCAGTACATTTTGACACAAATCAATATAGCGACCCATTACTTTTGACCCGTCTTATCCATACAAACTTAAGACGAAATCAAGTAAGACATTACTAGTCAGTGTATTTTAGACAAAACCGAGTAATTCGTAAGACATTTCTTTCCCTGTGTGTAATGGAATTCAATTCCAATACCAATTCGTGTGGCGGTTCGGAATGTCGAAATCTATCAAATATTATTGAATTTATTATTATTACCCTTATTATTAGGTTTAATTACATAAATCACGTTACTGATGCAAAGATCTAAAGTAATAGTTTTCCAGACGCCATTCGAGTCTAATTTTCATATTGTTCGATCGCTTTGTTATTTCACTATATTCAAATCAACATTCCATCTGGAGCAATCCGGCTCTAGTCAACATTTTTTTTATAAATATTTTTTTTTTCTAATCAAATGGTAAAGTCAACAATCACTACATTGGATCGAAATGTCAATTAACAAGTTTTTTATCGTTTTTTTTTCTATCTCCCTGAATTTGATTCTGAAGTGAATGATTGTAATTCCCCTTCAACTTGTAAAGCAGAATGGAGTGGAGAAGAGAGAAGATCTAATCGAACATTCAACTAAATTCGTTCGAGAGCTTAACATAATTTGAGTTCGAGTGACTCGGATGTGTGTGCAACGGCTCCTCTTCAATGAATCAATATGACAACAATCTGTCATACGAGTTCCGTTCATATGTGAATCGAAGTCGTTCAGTTCAGTTTTGATTTATTATTTTCATTAAAATCAAATTAGAAATAATATCAACTAGTCGATGGCATGAACTGACCTTAATACGATCGCAATTTCGGCATGCATCCCAATATACCGAACGTTTTCTAGTAGAGAGTATCAATATGATGAAAAATCTGTAGTGATATTTTCTCATCTTCGTTTTCTATCGTGCTTACTTTGTGTGCCTACTCATGATAGGCAGTGTACGCAGAACGCAACAGAATTTCACATGCCGAAATGCTACGACGACAAACTTCTGTCCTTTAGCCACAAAACGAAGCACGCAGTAGAAATCGTGCAAAAAATCGAAGATGAAGAAATATTGCGATAGATCTTTAATCTTAATGATATTGTCTAGTGAGTAGATCGGCCGCCATACAAAAGAGAGGGCCCCTCCCCCCCCAGGAAATATCTTCGGTCCAATTTAGGAACACACGCAAAATAGTTCCGGATCCTGTGAAAAGAATCCAAAACTATTTTGCGGGTGTTCTTAAATTGGACCTGAGATTTTCTCTGGGGAGGGGGCCTTTTTTTCATCGATCCACTTTATTGTCTAGTCTTACCACTTCATTTATCACCACGTTGCTTGTGGAGTTTCTGCACGCCCGATAGCCCCGGAAAGTCTGTAACACATTTCAGGAGTATATCCCACACACATAAAAGGAAGATTAGTCGCGCATTTGTTGCTAAGACCTCCGAAGCTAAGCGTCGTGACAGTCCCTTGACTGGTTAGGGCAAAATTGTGTAAGGTGTAGTCGTCGTATGACTCTAACTATATATGACTATGACTCTACCTATATAGGAGAATATAAGGGTGATCTGTTCGAAATCTCCATGAGAACAGTTGAGGCTACTGCGATTGACCACTGACTCAATGGATCTACACAATGATGAATGGCAAGTGATGAGTTCACGGGATGAGTGCAACGAAGGAAAAAATAAAAAATAAAAAAATCAATTAATAACTGTTAATAAATGATAAATTGAAAGAAAAAATTATTTACTCAGCATGCACTAATCAATTGAGCACGATGATGATGGGTTTAACTTTTAGCTAAATATGAATAGAATTAAACCTAAAAAGATCGAATTTCATTTCATTCAAAATCATTTCGAAATTCATGCCAAGCGAGACCCATTTCATTTTGCCAGCTCACGTTCAACGAGCAAAGAACGAGAAAGCGGACGTTTACCGAAAGTACCACGTCACAGAATGCACACACGATACAACGTTGCCGGCACGCAGAGCAAGAAACTGCTTTCTGCGCAGCAGCTGCTCCGGTTGTCACATGTGACGAGCTCGCTACCTTCTAGTTCATTGAATGTGAGCCGAAAAACTGAATGTCTATCTCCGTGCATCAGTTGTTATCGATGTTCGTGAGAACTGTTCACGGGAGAACGTCATGAGCCAATTGAAGTTTATTTAGTGAGCGATTAAAAATCGTCACCGCACTATTTTCTCAAACTCGATCCATTTTATTTGAATTCTTGGTGTGCTAGTTTTAGTCGTAGTGGGAGGAGGGGGCTATATCTATTCACCGCCATCTCCTTGTGCATAAATTGATGGCATATTAGCATTTGCACGGAGCTTTTGTAATTTGTAGATCACAAGCATTACGCGTACTCCCATTCAAATGAAGTACCTTCACTTCCATGTTAGCAACAAGGGACAAAACCAAAAACAAACTAAACGTTATTTGCAACACAAAATTTATGTCTCTCATCGCGACACTTGCGAATGAGCGAAAATGTTTTTGTTTTTCTGTTGGAAAATAAAATTATTATAGCCGAAAGACAGTGGCGTTTACTTTTTCTTTTGTCGATTTATTTCTCGATTTTTTTTCTCCATCCATCAATCGTATGACAAGTACAGAATTGCTGAATTAATTTTTAACAACTGCTAAGCAGTAGCATAGCAGTTGCATAGCAGTCGCAACAGCAGGTGTGTAGCACAGTGTACCCCAGGCCCGTTAAGGGCTGGGGCAGGTCGCAGGTATCAGTGGTGTATGGAATACCTCTATTGAATGGTATAGATCATTGTATCGTCGCTACAGCTGGCGGGCAGTTCAACTTCGTATTGAGTGCCGTCGTCATCTTTCGAGATGATCACGCTGTTGCCCAATGTGGACAACGCTTGCGCAACAACGTCATGAGCTTTCGGTTCGCCCAACATATCGACGATGGAGTCAGTCGGTGAGGCTATCGTCTGTAGCACTTCCTCTTTGGTTACGATTTCATTCTTCCGCTGGTGCACCAGTCGATGTTTCTTCAGTCCATTTGAATCGTAGAATTTCTTCGGGCAAATGTCACTAATGTCAGAATGTGTATTGTTTAGAAAGAGTGAATGTATTGATAGAATGAAGGAATGGCGAAAATCACCAGATAGCCGACTCACCATTTGTATGGGGTTTCGCCTGTGTGCAATCGCATGTGAACCGTTAGATTACTGCGCAATGCGAATGATTTTTGGCAAACCAAACAGAAGTGGGGCTTCACGCCACTGTGAACGAGCTTGTGACCTGCAACCATGGGGACTATGAAAATGGGATTCGTCGCGAACAGTGTGAGCAAACCGTACGAAGGACACGCTCACCTTTCAAATGGCCGATTTGTCGGAAGGTCATGCCGCATATGTCGCATTTGTGCGGCTTTTCGCCCGTGTGCAAGTAGATGTGGTTTCGCAGCGACTGTTGAAATGAGAACCTCTTCTTGCAGACCTTGCATTCGTACGGTCGTTCACCTGAATGTGTCCTGAGATGAAACAAAACGAGAACGGTTGAACCGCAGCGATCCGATATCAATCGCGTATCGTTGGTGTTCGTACTCACTTCATGTGGCTGAGATGCAATGCCATCGTATTCGAATGTTTACCGCATTCGGTGCAAACGCACGTTTTCAGTTTCGGTTTGCAGCGCTTTTTCGGCGGTCGATATTTACGCTTCGGTCGCTCGGATTGCGGCAAATGGCGCATTCGATGCAATCGCAAATGCTGGTCGAGTTTGAATGCTTTGCCGCACACGTCACACTCGAAATTGCGTTCGGTGATGTGAACGGCGTAGTGTTGCCGTAAAATGGAAAATTGCGAGAAAGTTTTGTCGCACACATCGCACCGGTGCTTCTTCTCGTTGTGATGTGTGACCCGAATGTGTCGATCCAAATTCGTTTGACTCGTGTACCGCTTCGGGCACATTGTGCACTCGAACGATTTCAGTCCTTTGTGGATTTTCTCATGGTTCTTCATGTGGTATCGCTTCTGGAACCATCGGAAGCACGTCGGACACTGGTACCGCTCCTTGCCGTGCGTTTTCTTGTGTTCGTTCAGTTTTGAATATGCGTCGAATGTCTCTTCGCACGTGTCACACTGAAACGGACGTTTATTCGCCCCCGCTTTACTCAGCAAACGCTTCCGTTTCGATGCCATCGCTGCTGTGTGGGCAACGGTAGTGGTCGATGACACCGCCGACTCATCGATGTCTTCATTCATCGTGGCATCGCATTCTTCCTTGACGTCGTCTCCCGTTGACGCCAAATGCGTTTGGCCAGACGCATTGCTTTGATCATCGAATCCCCAGAACATTTCGTCGGTCCGCTCTTCGGACATTTCTTCATTTTCGGAGTGTTCGCCGTTCGTCGGCGATATTTCTTCATCTTCGGTTCCGGCATTCGTGTTCGAATCCGTCGAATCCAAATACATAATCTCTTCGGCAATATCCTCTGCATCGACATCATCGCCATGATCGACCTCAATCAAATGGTCGACGGCATAGAATTCATCATGGAGCGGAGGCTGGTCGTCCAATGAACCGTCATCGATTTCAATTTTCTCGATCGTTGCATTTTGCATTGAATCAAATGAAATTGCCTCGCGAAATTTGCGATCCGTGTATTCGCACTGGATTTTAAAAGAGTAGGCGAATTCCAGGTTCGACAAACAATTGGCGCACAGAAATTTCGGCAGCTCATCATCCGTTTCAATCTGCATCGAAAAAACAAATCGGTTGAGTTCGGTGGTTTAGACGATTGGATCAAACACTTACGGAGACATCAGCACAAGCACGCAATCTCTTCACAATTGATTTATTCGCGGCATCAGTGAGCGATACTAAATTCCTATCCGATTCGCATGTGCGACACATAAGTGCCGTCCCATAGCCCAACGACACCATTACAATTAACACAATTCACCTGCCAACGATTTTTAACGCACAAAATTCTCAAGCGACACAAACGAATCAATGTCCATCCGTAATATTTCATTTCATCAATTTGTTTTGAAATGAATAACAACAATGCCGTGACTCGTTTTCCGTCGTTCCTATGGTTTATTCGATGTTCGCTCAAAATGCTATTTACTATCGCGCATCTGTCAAAACAAAAAAAATGGCTGAACAATTGTTTCGGGCATCGATGACATTTCGGACATCGACGAAGGTCGTTTTTCGCCCATCTGATATCACTGAAATAGTATACAATTTGGATCGAAAGTGCAATAGCATTCACAGTTCAATCCGAACGTGTAATTTGCGTGAATCGATTGCCGATTTTTTCCGCGAGCAAAAATACCACAAAAACCATTGTACGGCCAACTGGTGTCAGCGATTTTTCATCCATTCAGACGAATTCAACCAGTAAGTTATTCGAAAGAGGAAAGCATCTATTGTGTGTGTTTGTGTGGCGAGTGTCGAATGGAAAACACTTCACCTGCGACAAATAAGTGAAAGTGATTTTGCTCGCATCTGACTTGGCAACATTTGATTCTCTATCGGCGATACTACTCATAACATTCGACATGAATGTGGGTAGTGATGTGTGCCTTGTTGGCAATATTCGTGCATCTCCCGAATGGTGATTCGGCTCACTTCAATTTGAGTGTTTGAACCATCGACCGAATGAACGAATTCAAAGTGCGATCACGCACCTGTTGACGTTCAATTGAATGCACCGACAAACGGTATTGTGGGCGCATGACATTTGTTTGTCGCAACCGATCGTCGTACGCTGCCAACAAATAGTTGGTTTTGTTTTTCTGCGAGTTTCAACGAATGTATTGCGATCTATAAATAGAGAGCGAATCTACGAAATTGTAGTGATTTCTATCGATCGCTGCGGCATTTGCAGAATGTTGGCGATGATCCGATGAATGTCCAATCGTCGGGTGGAACGTGGAACAAAAAAGGCTTACATTTTCACTTTGGATAGCGATCGACGGAGAAGGACTGCGCTTCATTGAATCGATTATTATTCATAATTCTGACATCGATGAATTTATTAGACGCGGACAGAGCGACTCGGTAGTCGGACGAAAATCGCATCGCATACGAGTGAGCGAAAACAATACAGATTATCGTTCGCACTTTTCCATGCACTTCCGATTGTTTCGTGCGACTCACTCACCTTGAATGTCATGAATATTCAATTCGGTTGCAATTCACACGCAGAACGAATGGAAGACAAAACGAAAGCGAAAGAAACGCGATTTGAATGAAATGTAAATCCAGTTCGTGTCATATGATTGCAACTTTATTTCAATTATTCCGAGAGCAGAGCACGTCACATATTTGCTATTTCGTGTTCTAAATATATTCACCAATAGCAATAACCCATTCGCGGTACGCTCGCGAACCGTTCGGTTCACCATCACCATGTCTCACTACCTGTTTACTGTATTCGTTTTTTGTACTTTGGACTTTCTTCCCATGATTTATGTGTATTCGCGTCTAGAGGCTCGAACACTGACGTCGATCTTATTTACGTTTCGAGTGCCTCTTCCTTTTCGTACGGCGTGCGCGCCAGCTAAACTGATCTATTTTTATAAAATGGATCGAAACCCGCAAAATACTTTAGACGCGTATTGTGACGCGACTACTCACGCATCGGCGCACGCTGCACGCCTCCAATCGGCCACCTCCGTGATGAGTGCATCTTGTAAATAAATGCGTTCTATTAACATTCCGAATGACAAGTGATTGACCCTGATTGGATCGCCGCACGGTTTGCACATTGATTTTCTGCGCTTGATAGGCAGCGTGTTTGAAATGTGTAATTGAATTATCACGAAACGGCACACCACCGCACCGAGGTTGACTCGTTCATAGAACACAACGAAAACAAGTTGTCATCGTACAATATCGTAGTTTACCGTGCCTACACCGCACACTACACAGTACACACACACCGTACGGTGTGCCATGTACAGAGCGAAATTCTCATTTCCGATACTTTACTATCACAAACGAACCTGAACGACGAATCGATTCCGCCACTTCACTGTCTCCAAATCTCGGTGTTTGATCTCAGTTCAGTGGGATCACTTATTCAGCTCGTACATACACGGTACAAACGTCTCGTCTTGAAAACTCCGAATATTTTCTTCCCTCAGCATTTTCGCACAGAAAAAAATTGTCGATTTGCTTCGCGATGCAATGAATTTTTAACGCGCGGAACCGATTGCACAGCGATGAACAACTGATTCTAATTGCTTTCGAGCGCGTGCATGTGTGAATTTACGTGAATCGAGTGAGTCGGACAGACTGTGCGAGTGCAACATTTTTGTCCGGCCTTTCTACACTTCCACAACATGGACAAAGTACAAAGGTGATTAATCACTTATAATAAAAATCATTCGCTGCGATTACTTCAAATGAAATGCCATGGTCGCGAAAGTTCATTAAAAACAGAAAGTCAAGTAGATTGGTAGTAACGCTCAGATCGAACGCGACACGCAGTGGAGAATAAAAATAATATTTTCTTCGGTTTCCATTGTGTTCGCGTTTAGTTTTCATTCTTCCGGGTCTCCCGTCTTTCGTCAATGTAGTGAGAAAAGGGCCACAGGCGCTATGGATCCGAAGTGCTCCCAATGATCTTGCTAGCAATCCGAATATAGCCATTTCAGTGGCTCTAAGAAACATGGTTGTGCCTAGTGGCTCTAAGGACCACCCAAGTGTACCTAAGAGTCAGCCTTATAGGCCTAAGGACCACATAAAAAGCTGGGAGTCGGCCTATGGAATCCAAGGCCACCCTATAGAGAACAAAAGAAGCCAGTGAGCTTGAGAGCCATTCGTATGAACCTAGAGGACCACCTTCCATAAGCTGAAATCGAAAAATATAGTTGTTCTCCGAACTCAGGCATCAATAATACGTTCGGCAATTGTTGGATCTCAGCGCAACTTTTGACCGATATTTTTTTCCGGTCTGAGCCAGACCCATTAGAGTACTTCCAATAAATGACTTCTCGTACAGTTTTTAACTTTTTCCGATTCTTTCTATTAATTTTTTTGCAGAATATTGAAGAGAAACATGCTTCGCTCATCGTACAGGTGGATTTCAAGCATGGTAAGCATGTTTTTGGCGATGAAAGCGAGTCATTAGAAAAGAGCTGAAGACAGTAATTTTGGCGGGAGGACGTGATAGGCATGAGACACACACCGCAACGTAGTAAATATAAATACTAGAGATTATAGGTATTTGCTTGTGTGTCGTCCGCGCCGTCTCTATCATCTTCACGAAATATCGGAGAAACATTGATCACCGATCATCGATCAATGTGACATGAATACTTTGATGTTTGATTCAAAGTTCACTCGGAACGAGACAAATAGTCAGACGAATAGAAAGGAATACCGCGAGATTGTGTGCGAGTGTAATGGTGCTGTGGTGGCACGCGCGTTCACGATCAATAGACATTTTGCAATTGCCTTAGCCATTAAAGCGCTAGGTTGGGCACGGTTGGAAAGCGTCGTCCGCCCAACCGCACACTGTCGTCAGTCCGTGCTACAGCCATCGCGAGTCAACACGAGTGGACCGCAGTGGAGGCAAGAAATGCCACAAACAAATTACGTCGTGCTCTGACGTGATCCGATCGCCAATTTTCTATTTTAAATTTCAAACTTTTCACGAAAACGGAAAATCGTCGGAAAACGAAGACCGCGGCCATTCGATTCAGAAATTATTTTCATTCAGTAAACAACTGACCACCACTTCAGCTACACGCCATTTCACGTTTCCTATGTATTGTATATATAGGTAGAAAATCGTTCAAGTCATTTTTCACGAAACCGAATTCAAATTTGGATATTCTTTCGCGGGCTCGCCAAACTCCGTCATATGGATCGTTTATTGGGTTGATCACAATTTGTGCCGTGAAAATGTAAAACAAAGTGTCGAATTGGACGCAACCGGATAAATATTCACAAAAAAGTGAAAAAAAAAACTGAAAATAAGAAGAAGGAAACATTTCAAGACTTTCTAGGAATAGTGACGACAGCGGAAATCGTGGATGAAAGCAAGTGCAAAAATGTGCTTCCAATTTACTTGGTTCGTGCTGGGATTTTGTGTAAGTTCAAAGTTCATTTGCGTTGGAACGTGAATCGAATTTTCATTCGGGCGATCTTCATGCCTCCGCAGCCACTATAGCAAACCGAAATGTGTTGAAGTTGGTCTTTGTGCGGCATTGTACACACGTGCGTTGGACTCGAGTTTTCTCATAAATCATTCCGTGTTTTTGCCCAAGTCATTGGGTCTTAATTACGCGTATTGTAAGAAATGGCATTGAGAACGGTGTGTGGGTTTGCGTTCCAACTGCGTCCGAACTTTTTGCCAACGAATAATTGCGATGGAATTTTCTGCCGCTGAAAGGTACCTCAATATCTCGGAATGAAGGTTGAAGTTGAATGCTGCGAATTCGCTGGATGTGATGAGAAGCGAACCATTTGGCATGGCCATCGATTGAAACGAAGACACTGTGAATTGTGAAGAGTCAACATTATTATCATTCATTATGACATGTTCCCCGATCAATTGAATTAGAAATGCGCCGCAATCAACGATATGATGTGGAAATTGTTGGTGTCGCGTGCGACGACGGTGACCACTTGAGTACACCCATTCGGCTCGTGTGCCAGCCTAAACGACAATCATTCATGCAAAATTGATGGCTATTCGTTGCGACGAATTACACCATACAATTTTGGCGCGGCACATCGTTCCGGGCATATCGTTTCATGCGCGACGGGGTGGAAAATCGAAAAATCATTGCCGATTTGTGTTGTGTGTGTGTTTGTGTCGGTGTCTGTGGCCTGTGGCGGCTGTGGCAGTTGAATAAGTAAAGATCGAGGGGTCGCTAGATGAATTATTGAATAATACTAGGCGATGCGTCGTCTTACATGCGGCGGAAAAACGTAAATAATAATAATTGTCATATCGGTGAAATGGTGACCTTCAGACTTCATTTATGTCAACGTGTCGTGCATTCGAATTCGGAGCAATCGAAATGAACTACATGAGCTTCGTCGCTCAGTAGAGGCACGCTCTCTCCTTCGTGCCCATACTGGCGCTCCCTTTATCAGTGCCTCTTCTCTACTAAGCTACCAAGCAAGAGACATTGAGAGAACGAGATCGATGTTCGCGTCGTCGCATCCACGAAATTCATATTTACACACAGAGATTGGTTCATACGCCGCCACAGACGGACGAACACGTGCTCAAACATATACAGGGGTCGCGGTAACGCGTGTGTGCCCAGTGGGTACTACCCACGAATAAACTGTAAATAGGGTATAAGAAATATTGAGTCCGGCATACGCGTTCCCTGTGTCACTTTGTACTTTGAACCTGATACACAGAGCGAGCGAACGATGCACTCGAATCAAACTATGCCGATATGTTCCGTCCGAAGCTTAGACGAACAAAGATCGAACAATCAGAACCGATTCATGTCATCTCGGCGGAATCGAGCGCGTTCGCGAGTTGTTAGGAAATTCCACGAATTTCGCCCGTCATTGTTGCTATCAATTGCTGATTGGAACACATTTTTTCTCTTTCAATTGTGTTTCGATTGAGCGAAATAAATCGTTCACTTGTTCTGGGCCACACTCTCGTCGACAGCACCTGCGCAGCGAGCGTCTAATGCTCGAAACGAATGCGGTATGTTATGACAGCAGAAACTTGTTCGACTGCTTTTAGCTGTCCGGCTGATCCCCACTTGGGCGACTTTCACTTGGAAAAACGAAACACTCACAAAATATGCCAAATTGTTTGTCTGCGTTATTCGTTTATCGTTACGTCGTTCCACGTCGGCACCGTAATCAGTGAGGCAGTAGTTTTTCGTAGTACGTCTCGATCAACTCAAACGAATCTTTATTTGTGCGTGAGACAGTAATTGCGTTCTTTTCATCTGGAAATTTTTGTTCAACGGAATTTTTTATGGTTGTTTTGCAGAAAATGGGCTTGCGATACGCATCGTCTGCGATTGGCAAAGGGAAACCGACGAAATGTGAGCCGAGCAGTCCGACGCAGGTGTTGGCGCAGCCGCAGCGCCGAAAATCGATTCAACAGGAAACGATGTACACATTGGCACCGAAGCGTGGTCTTGCCTCGTCCCCAGCCATCACACAATCGAACTCGAATCCCGAGAATTTGCCGCATTTGCCGTTGCCGAAGCTGGACGACACGTTGGCCAAATATTTGCGATCGGTTCAACCGCTCCTGCCATCCGACAAGTTCCAGAAAACGGCCAACATCGTCGAGGCATTCGCCAAAGGCAGCGGCGCCCAATTGCAGAACTTACTCAAAGCGAAAGCCGAACGATCGGAGAATTGGTTGGCCGATTGGTGGACGAAGGTTGCGTACCTCTCCTATCGTTCGCCCGTTGTCATCCATTCGAATCCCGGCTTGTACTTTCCAACGCGATTCTTCGAGAACGATTTCCAATGGTGTCGGTATGCGGCCCGCATCACATGGGCCTCGTTGCGCTACAAACAGATGATTGATTACAATGAAATTCCGACCGAAAGTGCTGGCAAATTTCCGCTGGATATGGCGCAGTACAAGGTAATCAATCTGAAACTGATATGTAATTGCGATCTTACGAATATAAATTGATTGAAAATCTAAACAGAAAATCTACGGTACGTGCCGGGTGCCAGCTCGTGACGTCGACGAAATCGTATTCAATCCGAAATCGCGTCACATTGTCGTCGCCTACAAGAATGCATTCTACAAAGTGATCGTGTATGAGCCGTCGTCTGATAAATTCTTAACGGAGAATCAATTGACCGAACAGCTGCTGTTGATTTTGAAACAAAATCCCACGGAAAGTGTTGCCGTTGGCCTGCTCACATCGGAGCATCGCGACACATTGGCCATTGCGTACGAGAATCTCGTGAAAGATCCCGTAAATAGAGCATCGGCCGATGAGATTGCCAGCAGTCTGTTTGTGGTGTGCTTGGACAGTCCATTGCCACGATTCGATCCGAACGAAGATTTCGATGTTGCCAGCCATCAGTTGATCCACGGTGGTGGTTCGAAACAGAATGCGGGCAACCGTTGGTTCGACAAAACGCTGCAATTCGTCGTCAATCGCAACGGAATCAATGGCATCACATACGAACATTCCCCGGCCGAAGGACAGCCGATTGCCGTTCTCACCGATTTCATATTGAAGCATGTGTAAGTTGATTGTTTGCTTTTCAATCGATCCTGCGCCTGGATCTGTGTAAAATTTACCCGAAAAATACATTCCGATTTTATTCGTTTGCAGCAAAACGGAATCCGCCGACAATGAAATTGTCAACCACAAGAGCTACCAGCATCCAATCAAATTGCAGTTCAACGTTTCGCCCGAAATTGAACGGGACGTGCAGAAAGCTGCGGAGCACATTGATCGGTGAGTAGACGAACGACGTTCATTTTACTTTTGACATTTCGTAGCCACTGCACAATTTGAGCGAATCGGGCGAACAGTAAGTTCGGGCGCGGCGAATTGAATACGATTGACAGTTGTTCGAAATGTAACGCGCAACTGTCATTCATCAAACTCGAGAATTTTTCAAGGCGTCTCACGCAATACGATTTCTCGTTTTTTTCCGTAAATTCGTGAAAAATTTCAAATAGAAAATGTCGATCGAATCCAAGCTCAATCAATTGATGGTTGAATTCAAAGAGAATGTCGATCGATTGGATGTGATCACACAGAATTTGTCCAGTTCGAAGAGTCGGACAGCGATAGAGTTCAAAAAGAATTTGGCCATCCTCGAAAAGTACAATTTGGCGCCGGAGAAGTTCCAAATGGTCTTCGATACCACCCAAGAAATCATGAACATTTGTTCGAAATTCACGCCTCCGCAGCATTTAAATCGGGCCGAATCCACAAAATCGGACGAAGTGAAAACCAAAGCGACCGAGCAAGCCGATACCGAAGTGAATTTCGAGCAATACAATGCCACAATGAACGAACGTATTGCACAGCTCGAGAGGGAATGCTGCAAAATCGATGCATTGAATGAATACATGCAGACAATCAAGGGGGAGAATTGAATATTCCCACGAACTCTGTCGCTTTCCGATTTGTCTGCATCGTCCGTATTTTTCATAATTTGACTAAATTTAAGTGTTCGTTCTCGCATAAATACCGCAGTGGCCGATTTGTTTTCGAATCCGTTTCCATCGGAAGCATCACTATTTTTCGCATTTGTTATCGTCCATAGATTGTCGTCCAACCTTGAGATGAATGTCGTTCATTTCAAAACTTATGGCAAGAATTTCATCAAATCGCAGCGCATGAGCCCTGACAGCTACATCCAAATGGCGATGCAGTATGCATTTTACAAGTAAGTTGTCAATCGTGAATCCTTCGGCTTTTAGCATATAAAACCTCCATTTTCACTGTGTCCTTGTGTTCCACATAGACTTCACAATGAGCCTGGTGCCCACTACGAGACAGCACAGCAGCGCATGTTCATCCATGGACGCACTGAGACGATTCGATCGTGCTCATCAGAATCGGTTGCCTTCGCCAAAGCGATGTGCAGTCCACCGAATACGGTGAGTGACCAGGAGAAAGTGCAACTGTTGCGAGAAGCGGTGAAGGCGCACAAAGATTACACGGTCATGGCGATGAGCGGTGAAGGTGTCGATCGGCATCTATTGGGACTGAAATTGATTGCACGCGAAAATAATATTCCCGTGCCGGAGCTGTACAGCGACGATGCATTCGTTCGAAGCACACACTATCGCATTTCCACTAGTCAGGTTGCGTCGGTTGCGAAGGCATTTATGTGCTACGGACCGGCTGTCGACGATGGCTACGGTATTTGCTATAATCCACGCAACGATGACATCATTCTTGCGGTGTCCGCATTCAATTCGTGCCCGGACACGAGCGCCAAGGCGATGGGCGACAGTTTGATTGAAGCATTGGAAACAATGCACAGAGTACTCTCAAAGGCTGGTGAACGTAGAATAAGTAAATTGTGATATGTCAAAATGGTGAACTCGTCGTTTTTGAATCGGCCGAGATGTGTGCGTCTCGCATGCGTAATTTGTATGCGTTTAGGTTAAGCAAATATTATTGAATAATTTGGATATTGTGAGCAATAAAAGCGAAAGATGTTTTCTTTCTTTTCTACATATAATTTCGACACGTTTATTATCATTTATGCTCTCGATTTCATTTGTCATCATTGGTCATTCAGTGCTTCTTGTTGAGCTTCAGGCATGGCTTGCGCCATGGTCCGCAGCTGATGGTGGCATTGACTTTATTGAATTCAGTTTTCATCGTTTCGACCCAATCGCCGCATCCATTCCGGGTGATTTCCAAGACACGCTGAGTCAGTTTGGTCTGGGCCTCTTGTGCTTCGCGCAATTTATTGTTGCCAATGGCATTGTAGCAGTCGATCGAGTACTCTGGGCAAATGTTCAACGTAGTCAAGATGGCAGCATCGAAGCCAAGAGCCAATGCACCGCAGAGAATGGTGTCGGCTCCCAAAATAATGTTGCGTCCTTGTTTCAAGCAGGTGACCCCATGGGCCAAATCACCAGACGTAAACTTCAAACCGCAGAAAGTCGGAATGTGTTGTTCGGCCAATTCGCAGAACCGTGCCATATTCACTGTTCACGAAAGAAAACAAAATGAAAACGCGATCTCTTCTCGTCGGCCATTCGGCGTGTAGTGTACTCAATTGCTGCGCAACTGCCATGCTACTGCCAATGCACCTGCCTAGCAGTCTACTCCACCTGTCACACCCTGACAGTTTTCCGGGCCCCCCCCCCCCCCCACCTACACCGGCCACACGTTTCCGGGATGCGAGCTAAGCAGCTAAGGCACCAGGAATAGCAGTGGCATAGCAGTTTCGGCGAACGCAACTGCCCCCAAAAGATGTAAACGGGTGTCCAAATGACCATAACTAACTACCATATATACGTATCTACTTACAATGGACGCAAGTGAAGTCTGGAATGTGATAATAGTACATCGGACGCGTCGGACAGTATTTGGAGATGCATCTGAGATATTCGACCAGATCTTCCTCGCATGTTGGGCGGAAAAACAGATCTGGCAAGCAGAGCACTGCACAGACGCCCATCTTTTCGGCGTGTTCGGCCAATTCGTACGCATCGGTGATGGAAGTGCCAGCGATTTGGACCATGCAAACCAGTTCATATTTGCGGCAAACTTTCACCCATTCTTCGGTGATGCGTTTGCGTTCGTCGACGCACAGGCACGTTCCTTCGCCCGTTGTACCATTGACCAAAACGCCCTTGATTCCCTTTTGCTTCAACCAGCTGGCATACTTGTCGATGACGTTGTAGTTGATCGTCTTCCTGTCAAATTCAAATTATTGTTTATTCTGCGCGAATGCGTCGTCGAGACGGCGAATACTTACTTGTCCGTGGTGAACGGCGTGAAGACTGGACACATCAAGCCTTTGAAGTAGAAGTTGACGGATTTCATTATGAGAATTCGGATTTGCTCAATATTCGATTTGTATGAGGATAGTGTTTCACTTGACTGCTGACAGCAAATAATGGCTCTCTACCCGATCGGCTGATGTATTTATACGCGCGTATTATCTCGTTGATTTGATTCAAAATCACTAACACTTTGCGCGTTTGCTGCACTTATGTGTATAATTTGCCGGCGATAAGCGCGATTCGAGAAGCGAAAAAAGCACGAGAACAACAAACACAGCTAATGATAATAATGGTTAGAGCCGGGCTGTGATGCAGTGCATAGTAGGGTGGCCATTGGGGACACTAATTTTACGATTTCGCTCGCGGCGTTGGTGCTAGAAGGTGCCACTTGACGAGTTAAAATTCGTCC
>JANTFB010129525.1:0-11187 GCA_026546635.1 Porricondyla nigripennis | reverse complement strand
CCCAGCCGACGGCTATGAAATGAATCGTTCACATGGGAATCCGATGGAAAATGACAACCAATCCTCGAAAAATACGAACGCATAGTTTCGAATCGCCGCCGAAAAGAAAGACAATACAAAAGTACTCCTACATGTCCGTACAGACTGCGTATCAGAATGTGAAACGAAAACAGAAAAAAAACGAAGAGAAACCATCTACATGTAAATCATATTTTGTGCATGTGTCGTGGCTTGAGCGCTCATTACGCGGCACTCTGATAAATCAAATAAATCCGAATGGGCTGGAGCGTATGTGTGCTTCGTTTGATTAGTCATGACGATTAGTTCTATCGCTGGCGACACGTCGGCCATCGTTAGTCGGACGGGCCCAACCAAAACAGAAAATCGTAAAATATGGATATTCTGCTTACGTTTCGTATCATTCGAACCGAAAATCTAAGCCAGCAATATTCGAGTGTGCACCTTGTACATATGGTACCTATATGTCGAATGGACATTGTCCATGAACTATCTAACCATTTATGCATACAGGCAATTTCATTATGGACAGCGATGTTCGAAATAAATTCGGTCCGAGTGTTGAACAGTCGCCCAGCTATATCCACTGAATATGCTCTTTGCGCGATCCCATATACGACTAATAGCAATTCGAATGAAACAATAAAAAAGCGAAACACCATTGAATTGCTATATCAGCATATCAGTTACGTTCTATCGTATCCGCGTAACCAAGGAAGAAGCAATTGAATTGTTATTCGGAATGGAAGTGAACATTTTCTACGAAGAGACGAAAATTATTGGTTTGAGCGATGGATTCGAAAGTGCTATCATATGGATGGAATCATGGGGAATGAGCCAATAGTGGCATATTTAGAATAACTGATAGTGAGACAGACCTGTGGTATTCGTTGGAGTGCAAAGTATAGGTTTCGACTGGACTCTATTCCGACCCTTTCGTTCACATTCAATCGATTTCTTCGCGCATTCAGTTGGTTCGTTTGCGTCGTGGCAATGTGGTATGTTGGCGATGGTGCTGCACTCGCATTTATTTTTTGATTATTCAAAGGGAATCGCTCTGTCGTTGCCGACGATCGTCGAGACACACTGCACCATACAATGAAGCGAAGTGACAATAAACCACGCCGTCTTCAAACTACAAGATCAATAAACGGTGCGAATGAATCCCCCCTCAACCTTCCTGTCTGGATTCTCTTTGTCTTCGGTTTTTTTCTCGTCTCGTTAGAATAATGACCGCCTCAATCGCTCTGCTTTGTTCCACAGATCGTCTGCTGAGAAGAACGAACGTACGTTGTAAATGTGCACACAGCCACCGACACCGACACCGGTACGAGAACAAGTGGCAGACACAAAGAAACACTTTTTGAAATGCACAAGATTACGTTTTCGATTTCCTTTCTTTTTTTCGTGTTTTCTTTTTTTTTTATTATTTTTGTCCTCCTCTCTTTCGTTTCGATTTCAATATATATTTCGGTTGAAAAACTTTTATAATAATTCTACATTTCGATATGTCAGAACCAATTCACAGTAAAATGGTTGACAATGAAGCGGGAGAGACGAACTCTCCAGACACCACATTCAATTCCGAAGGCATGCACACAATCTCCGATTTTTCAAAACAAAAGCAACGACGACAATGTAATATCGCGTCGTCTACCTCTATACACACCGCACCGCATTCACATTGGAATGTGTACAATTTCCTTTTCATGAATAGGTGAGTCGACACAGAACGCCAACCACGACGATGACGACGGAGCTGACCGTCGACGAAACGACGAATGGAATACGTGAGTGGGGAAGAGGGGGGAATCACGATTCACAGCACTCGAATGGACACGAAAGCGAAAATGGAAAGAACAAATATCATCAGATCATATGAAATTCCTTCTTTCGAACACGAACAAGAAAAAAATATTAGAAATCGCGCAGTCAATTTCCCAATTGCATCTCATTCAGGTGCGCAATACAATCAACGTCAACTATCATTTTTGTTCGTTTTCAATTTTTCCTCTTTTGTTCGTTCAGAAAATGACGAAAAGAACAAAAACGGAGCAAAAAAATGCTTCGAAGGTATTAGCGCATCGCTCAAAGAGGTATGTGTGTGTGTGTGTGTGCGTCGGAGAGAAAAAGAGATAAAGAAAATCACGTGAATTCCAGGTAAAATGAACTCGAACATCAAAAACACATAGCCAACATGTTGCAATTATAGTGGAGAGAATTCGTTGCTTTTTTCCGGCTGTTGCCGTTGAACTGTGTGCACAAAATTCACGAGCATATCAGAAATGAGGGAGAAAATCCAAACAAACCGCAAAACAAATTATGTATTTCCGAAGGCGCAACAAATAGTAGTCACTGGCGGACGATAAGACACATAGCACAAACAGACACGCGCACACACAAACGACAACGATTGCCAAAGAGTTCAATTATTGTTAGTTTCACTGGGAAATATGCTCAATGGATTCGTTTCGCCTCTTTTCGCATTCCGTTTGTTCGCACTCGTCCGGTTCCGATTTTTTTTTGCTTTTTTCGTTTGCTTGCGTTCGATTGTGTGACCTAAATGTCCATTAAAATCGTTTTTTCCGTACCACGAGAAAGATCAACTTTCAAGCACCAAATTTCGTTTTTTTTTCTCTCTTCTTTTTCTCCCAACGGCAAGGGAATTTGAGATAAAAATTATTTTTACGGCTGCCACAAACACAAATCTCAAACTACGTTCAGCGACAACACATTTCAGACTGGTTTGGTCGGTTGGTTCGCTGGTTGGAAGCGAAGATTGCTTTTTCGTCTGTTCTGCCAGTTTGGCTCGGTATATAAGACTACACAGTCGTATGGATACGAGCGCAGCTCGCTGACGCGCTTCTGCATACACAATACACAGCCCAGAGCAAACACACACACAGGCGAGCTCACGAAGCCACACACACATTCGTAATGTGTATATGCACGCGTCGTACGCTGTACGTGATGTTGGTTAGATAGCGAAGGCAGAAGCAACAGCATGTATTTTTATCGTACTTTGTTTGTATATATATATACCTATATGTGCGTGTGCGACGTAGTACTACGCATGGACGTAGCGAAGCCTGTGCAGTGTGTATCGTCGTCACGATGCCCAATGTTTGAATGTGTGCGCGAATGTTTTACTCCATTCTATTTCATTCTCGATTCGGTGCATTTCATTTTCATCGGAGTAGCGTAAGGCTGTGGACGGCATAATCGACACCAACAGCAACGCAATTACAGATGTGGTGGAGCGACAATCTCCAAATAAATGCGAGTCACATGCGTGATGGGAAAAAGGGAAACAGGTCGCATTTGGCATCAATACATACGCGTCGTCTGTGCGGCTCCTAGTGACTTCATAGAGTCAAGAGAGCGAATGCTCTGGCACCCCCACCTCCTTCGCTTAATTCCCCTTTTATTTCACCTGCGTGCATAGGTGTTGTGCGATCGTGCTTGTGATGCACATCAGGTGAAACGTGGCCCGCGTATGCAGTAAACACTACTACAGCGCGGCCCGCGCCATCGACGAGTGCAAACAATATACGAATATACGAGCGTTTTTTTTTTTTGTTTTTTGTTTTTATGTGGATTGTGCAGTCGGTGCCGCAGCTCTTGTGCTCCATTAGCCGATAATATAGGCGCTCGTGCGTGTATATTGTGTACTCCGTCTCTCCATGTATATGCTGCGTTCATCCTCAACAAGTTGTGGTTCCATTTGAAGAATCGTTCCCATTCCTCACTACAATATTCTCATGCGCTGAGTTGCGTTCGATCAGAATGCTGTATGCGTCATATTGCTCTACCATTCATCCATCATTCGAAAAAATAATTCTAGGTGCTGTCATGTTCAATGTTCATGTGTTCATCTGTCCATTCAGCGTAATGTTTGGCCGATTCTCGGCAAACGCATTTCATGTCACTGCGTGAAAGCCGTTCGTACCTGCTCAATGTTCATTTTATTGGCCTCGAATGTATGCGATCCTTTTCAATTCGTTCTTGCATTTCTTGTTCTGGCCGCAGTTTCGTTTCTGATGTGCCAACAACAACTGTTACCAGCATGGCATCCATTTGCAATGCTCAGGCTCACCAAAATTTGATTGAAACTCATGTGCCGTCCTTTTGCTCCATTGTCGTAGCGACAGGTCGATGTCATAAATTCCAATTTATGTTCGTTTTTATTATGCGAAAATCGATTGTTTCCTTGTCGAATTATTGTTATTGAATTCGTTCGTTCCGTTATGCTCGATGTGTGCAGAGTGCCAATTGGCGTTGTTACCGGTCCGAACATGCACCGCTTCGAATAATATTACGGCCAAACATTCAACCGCTTTGCTGCTTATGCGTGACAAATGTAAACGCAAATATTTGCTCTGATATTGAATGAAAAATGTACCGGCAATTCGACTGGTTCATGTAACATAGGACATACCGATTGGCCATCAATTCATGCGCCTGCTATTTCATTATGGAAAATGGGAAAATTGGTTCTGGTGATTTTCGGATGAACGATAAATCGTTCGCTATTCGGCAAGCGAATCGCTCCACGTTTCTGCGAAAGTGTGCTACGCCCAGATACGTCCACTTCCACAGCTCCGCCGAAATCAATATTACGGTGGAAACATTCCGTTTGCCATAATCTGTTCCGTCCTCTCAAGCCATTGTCAGGTGCAGAGATTTTGTGTTCGAATTCTGCGTTTTTATCGATTTTTCTTGTTTCCAGTGAATCGAATCTTATGACTAAATGATATCGATGATTAGTGAGCATATGCGTTTGTCATGCAGAGATTCAACGAAATAGATGCGAGATCCGAGATGCGACCTGTTCCAGCTTGCTACTGCCATTGAAACGCACGGACGTTATCGCGCTGACGAGTCAGTCGCAAATGACAAAGTGATAGGCACCTGCACAGCACCTCGCTCAGCTCGATTTTATTCCCCATTTTTGGCTCATCGCTCTTCGCATATTCTGCACTCTCATTTCTACGCTCACGTTCTCATTTTTCTCTCTCCGCGCTCACGTACACATTCACACCAGAGCTATATAAGTAATTTCCCCTCCATTTGAATCGAATATTCCCCTCCGCTATTTCACTCTGCGTAGTTGGGCTCCATAATTGTTGCTTTATGTCCAACGTTCACTACCAGCCTGTTGCGAAGGGGGCACTGCCAATGAAAGCTTCAATGCGAAGCGAATATGCGCACTACGTTTTTGACATCGTTGCTGATGAGCTTTCAATGCAACAGTTTTACTTGGAGTATGTTGTACTTTGTTTGGCGTTCGCACGTTGTCTGCCCGCCCGTTTCGTTTGACATTATTCAGCGTGCCATAGGCAACTTCGTTGACTGTGACCTTTATCATCTACAAATCGTCTACATAAACTGCAAATGACGGCTGTTATTTCTCTTATTTATTTTTGAAAATAAGAAACAAACATTTTGTCCAATTCATTATCATCCGAAACGTGAACGAAACCAACTGTGTAGCGAAGCGCGTTGGCGGGCCATGTAGCAGCCGTCTTATGCAAACTTATTCGGAAATAGTCCCATTGAGGACTGTGGGTTCCTCCACGTGGCACTACGCGTGATCCAAAGAATGACATAGTTTTTTCTTATAAATGCCTTACTAAAGTTAAGCCAATATGTCGGATTTCCGTCACAGCCATTGGTCGCCTCGTTGACAAATAAACTCGAAATAAATTTCTATACAAAAATGGACCGCCAATTTGATGTCAATTCTATTTGCATCGCCGTCCAGGAATAGTTTCGGTCTACCAGGTTTTCATCTCCATTCTGCATACATCACTATTTTCCGACAATGCGGCGGAATTTATTCCGTTGATTTTGATTTCAATGAAATATTGAATTCGTTGCTTGTGCTGTGAAGCGACGTAATGTAGAAGACAGATGAACGATTTCATTACCTTATGGGAAGCAATGAAATAGACATTTGTGACATATGTGATCACTGGGTGTATGTACTTCGTACGAATCTACCTCTGGCTTTGACACCTGTCCAACCGAAATTCACCATTGATTGGAGGGAACTACGAGAAGTCACGGAACTTCACGAAATGATACCAAAAGCATAAAAAATGACTCTCAACACACGGACGGGAGTCGTCAAATGGAACATAATAATGCTGGAAACATGGCTCGCGCAGCACCGAAAAATATATGGTACGCCGGTACGGTATACGATAGAAACAAACGGTCTTTCGGAGGTCTGATGGAGGCACTGATGCCCGATGAAGTGAGAAAGAGCCTATACTGAACTGAACGCTTGACAACAAAGGGGCGTTATCTCGAACACGCGATTCCCCGCATGTATGACAGCTATCGTGTCTACAATTGTGTCGCAAGATTTTCGAGATATCCCCATTTTGCTTTCACGCATTCAGCTGTATTAGCGCATCTCAGAACGAATCGTCGAAAAATGCACACGACGGCACGTATCCCGAGTTTGGTGCAATGCTCTTCCCTATCAGAGGATGATGACCAGAAGTAGGAAGACACATTCTACGAAACATTCATTATAACCTCCGGCGAACTCAGCAAAGTAGAGGACGTTGTTCATAATGATGGGTGGCTTCAATGCACAAATCGACATCTGGAACAACTGCGAACAGGCAATTGGGTCAGTTCTGTCCAGGGATGCATTTTTTGTTCCCAAACTTATGTAGCATGCAAAAAAATGTAGCCAACGCATCCCTGGTCGGCTGCATTTCCCCCCATCAGCCGATACACAAGTAAGGCAATATGGCGGCCCAAAACGTTGGGCCGTCTAATCCATACAAAATGTATACGGAATCAAGTAAGACATCACTAGTCAGTGTATCTGAGACCAAACCTATTAATTCGTAGGACTTTCTAAGTCATTTTTTCCCTGTGTGTACTCTACAGTTGCCTCAGGGCCAGGACGGATCCTGGGGCTAATGGTTTAACGGGAACGACAATCACTCTTTCGGATTGTTTAAGAGGTCATCGACATCTGAGAACCGAATATTGAAATCGTCCACACACACAACTTCACCGAAAAGCAAAATGCATTATATATCTCTTACCGTTCAAGCGCTCAACCTTGACCTTGCCCGGCCATGACCACAGTAATCTTAACCATCTACACTTCGGTCTGCGGTTATTTTATAGTGGGGGGTTGATGTAACGCAGACACCAACGAGCTCACAACGCCAAACGAAAATGAATAAAATGCAGACGATTTGATCAAAAGCTAATGCGCCGAAAGCCTGTAACATGAAGAAGAATAAAAGCGTTCATCGGATCGGATTTGACATTTTGTGGTCGCGACCGCAGCCATAGTGCAACGTGGAAGCAAGGTTCCCTAGCGGCAGCCGTAGCTTTGTATATAGGCATGGAAACGACATAACACAAACAATTTTGCGTCTACTGGATGCAAACCGAAATCAGGAGGCAAAAAATGCGAGCAAAAATTGTTATGCAATTTTAACGATGGCTTCATGGTTGTTGTAGCAATGAAATGATACAACAGCCATAGGTGGGCAGTCATAATTCGTTTGATCTTTACTCAGCTTTGGGCGAAAAGCGAAACATATGTGGGCCGTCCAATGTTTTCGATATTGAAATTTTACCCTCAGTGCCTATTCGACAGAGACGACGGTGCACCATTTCAAAGAAAATTTTCATCGTTTAATGTGTGAAAATAATTTATTTTCCTTGTATAAAACGAATCTCAGTAGTTAATGGTGCGAATCAGAGATGAAGGGAGCACACATGCCAAAATCGAACTCTATTTTCGATGCTTTTAAGATAAAGGCTTTACAATGTACGGTGATCATGCAATGCAAAAACATGTTCTCTCGTTCCAATCTGTCCTGTTGTGAAGAACACGCAACAACACTGGAATCCGGGAAGACGGAATTTTGTACTTTTCGAAGTATTGTGTGCCAGTCGTGTGTTTTACGAATACTTTTTTTTCGCAGGCATAAATTTAGGTGTCAAGGTGAATGAATACTGAATATTGAATACCAATACATCAATTGGTTTTTCATGTTCTCCAAGACTTTTCGCAGGTCCCGTATTCCTCTTGTGATTCGTACACCAGTCCAAGGAATAATTTTTGAGTGTTATTTTCCCGGTTTTTTATCATCGACCCAAGAATCACTATAGCACATAATTCGCAGTGTGTGTCCAATGCTTTGATATCTGTCATGTTCTACGCACACGACATCTATCCACCCTGTGGGTCTCATGCGAAAATTGGAAGTTGCAGTTTTTACGTAGCCATACAATTCTACGTAGCAATTACGTTAGATGTCTACACACAGTGAACGAATGGCCATATCTTCCACATTTATGGTCCGATCTCAACAAATAAGGACTTGACAGGTCTTGAGAAGATCAATCGACTGATATAAGATTCTGGAAATCTACATCACAATTTTGTGCGAAATAAACAGTTGTGGCCATCATGATCATGACCTAGCATACAGACCATGGTGATGGAAGAATCAACTCCACTAAAAAAAATGGAAATCGGTATATTTCTTCATGACCTTTCCATCAAGCCCTTATGTGCAGTAAACGGATCATAAATGTGGAAGTTATGGCCATTCTTGCACTGTGTGTAGACCTCTAACGTACGAGTATTTGCTACGTAGAATTGTATGGCGACGTAAAAACTGCAACTTCCAATTTTCGCATGAGTTTAAAACCTGTTTGTCTGTACGCCGTAAGCACGTTCGCCGGAAGGGGGACGCTGCATCGACCGAGAAAGTGACAACTTTAGTTTGTCGACCCAGGCCAATTTACCGTAGTTTGAGAGCGAGCTCTCGAGCTTCATTGGGTAGATGTTACATCAGTATAATGTGGTGTTGATTTCTCCCCGCTTTCTTGTAGTTTCGCCTATAATAAATGTGTCTTGCGATCACCATCTGCAGGGCTCATTGTGTGTGTTCAAGCGGTACGCGTTTCCACCCACCATGTAGTCTAGTGGTTCTGGTACACGAATCGGAGGTGCGTTTGGAGAAAGGACATATGGAGGTATATAATCTCTCCACTCCTCCCATGCATATGGGGACAAAATCGGTGCACTTCTTCAATTCTGAACGCTGTGGGTTCGCATGAGCTGCAACGAATGGAGCCAATTTCAAGTTTTCCAAGGAATGAATCAATCTCGAAGGGTTTGATACGGATGTCAATCACAAAACAGCCATCAAGTAAATTGTGTAGGTTATGGCTAAGCGTAGAATGGTCGCCGATTCAACGCATCGCTCTGTAATGCTTTCAGATGCTATCGGTGTTTTTCTCACTTTTGCCGTTCGGTTTCAATCCTTTGCATGTTCCCGAATGTCACCCAAGCAATAATACTATATGCAGCATTTGAGAACATTGTATTTATATAAAGAGCAACAAACAATTTGGCCGGTCCCACGAATACACGGCATGTATTCAATAGAGCATACCACGCTATAACACCACAACGTATGGCAGACAAAAGAATTTTTCGAAGCAGCGCAACAACGATAAAAATAAAAATAAAAATAATGCCGATGATTCGCGATACAGCCCCATTCGATGATACAAATGGTGGTTATTGTATTTGCCATCGCATTTCACATTCTCGAAGAAATAAAAACTGTAAGCCATGGAAGCACCTACCACACATAATATCGAATAAGTTGGGCACAGACAGAGTGAATGTTCAGCATTGAACAGTGAACAACATCAAAATACACAAAGAAAAAGGAATCGAAGCGAAGGGAAAATAACCATTTCAGTATTGCTGCTCCAATACGGACCAATTCGTGTGTGTGTGTGTGTATGTGCCTGGAATTGAGGCATTGGAAGTATAGTACGCATCATGAACAAAAGGAACGCACGTGAGAAGCACGGAAACGGAACCATCATACAGCGTTACGTTCTCGGTCGAAGGTGAAACAATCGGCTCGAGCATGTGGAGTGCGTACTCAGAAGCTGCTGCCAATGGAGAGTATGAGAATATTGCCATTCTGATTCTACCTAGTCTATATTGAATAAAAAATACTTTGTGAAACATAGTGTACGATGCCCGTTAATGTGATGCGGAGATAAATATGACATGAGTTGTCATTTATCAAACGCGTATAGGTTTCATGTAGTTTATACTTGCAAAACGACACTAGGAGACTTCCCACAAGTAAGATGCAGACACATTCGATACGTCAATGCTCCGATAACATCAAGTGCAGCCCAGTTCAAATGATCAGCGAGAACTTAATTCGTGTGTCATATTACTACGATAAAATACACGTAAACATTCAGATTCAATGTTCGCATTTGCACTAGAAATCATTGATTGATAATCGAGCCATGGACACTTGACACGTTTTGTAATCTGACCAATAACAATAAGGTCATATCAATCTCTCCTTTGAATAATCGGGAATGCACAAATATGTATATGTGTGAATTCCAGGATCCTATCATTCACTTTTCTCCCTTCATTTTTTTTCGTCGTCAAAGTTTATCTGCGGCATATTTCGATAGCTCATTCCAATTCTTAGTATTGCGTCTTCTAGCGGCGGCCTAAGATCTGGAAACGCAATCATAATTCCAAGTAGGGCCAAGTTGTGGACGATACATGATAAAGATGGAATATGTTTGGCAAGTGATTTTAGGTGGTCGTTCCTGACTCTCCACACCTCACGAGACGTCCACTTAACAGATGTGGTTTGGTCGTATACGTATACATTCCCGCAAAGCACCGCAAACATATTTTTATGCACTAACGATACAATCAATAAAATCAAAAGCGAACGTTCCATGGAGAACATAAATTTTTGCAGCCATCGGTCAGCATGCTGTTGTGAGTGTTATCATTGCAGATTCACATATGGGAGAATTTTCAGGAATTTGTAGAAATAAAATTAAATCAAATTGAAAAAAGGTACGGAACATTCTGCAACAACATCGAATATCCATTTCTCGACAAGCAATCGAACATATTTGAATAGATTCCAACCGAAATCGTTCAAGTGAAAAAAATTGATAGTCGCTTGGGAATTTTGGATCGATTCCGGCGGTGAACAGAAGTAGACGAGAAAAAAGTTACACTTACACAATTCGCGCGCCGTCTCGCTGCCGAACCTCTTCGTCTCGATTGAGTACATCGAGTATGATTTGTCGTTCACGTTCCGATAAACT
>JANTFB010129414.1:0-11195 GCA_026546635.1 Porricondyla nigripennis | reverse complement strand
CATCTCCGTCTTTTTCACTTTTATTATTACAGTGGTCCAAATGGCATGCAAATGCTGAAGACTTGTACGTTTCCATTATACTGCAGTCATTCTGTGTTTGTTCGTGTTTGTCGCTGTGTTTGTGACATCGTCCGTGTCTACTATGTACCGAGAAGGCTGCCAAAGGGGCCACGAAAGAGTATTTGCATCTTCGGCGATGCAGAAAAAACCCGAAAGGGGGACGCAGGGAGAGTGCCGGAGACAATATTCAAATTGCTCGTTATTTTCATTTCAAATTCACATGCGTTCAATGGATGATGATGCACGAAATCATTGGGCCGATTTCCTCGATGAAGCCGTCTGCATGGTCGCGAAAAGTCGACGTGACGTCGTGACGCGTCTTCTGGCTTCGGATCTGCAATTTCTGTGAGACGACTATACGCCGTCAACGCAACAATTCATACAATGGAAGCAATATGTTGTGCTTCATTTTTATTCGCAATTTTCTCGTTCGCTTGCGATTTGTACAGATGGAAGTCCAATCTATGGCAAGGGAAAAATCTCAGAGAAATCATTTAGGCAAGGAAAACTGCACAATGAAGGCAGGAAGACGACGTTGCCGACGTTGCCGACGTATGGACGAAATGCAACGACAGAGAAGAACTTGGTGCGACCGCAAGCGTTTCTGGAAAACAGATTCATGGGAGGTCAATTACTGGCAATACCCTGTGCTAGCCCTGTCATTAGAGTGGTTCATCTCGACGAGATCTTTAGTCGAGTCCCGTTCGAAGGCCTTAGTCCAGGGACAGGCATATCTGCCCACTCAGTGGTGGAAACAAAAATGTAGAAATGCTTGAGGCTTGAGCGATTCTTGCCTACATATACTGTGGGTAGTTTTGTGTGCGCGAATAGGTACTCTCGAGTAGCAAGCGTTCACAAGCCTACGAATTCACTCCCGGTTGCGGAAACCGAAAATGACCGACAGCTACACTCTTGAGTGCTGAAGGATCACCATAGGTCCACCGACTATTCGTAGGATGGGTGGGGAGCAGCAGCTCAGCCCCAAAAAAAGTTTTACGGAATGGAAAACACGTTATATATGTATAAATATCAATGAGAAATACCACGGTGGGCGAATGCTTCGCTTCGACTAGAAAAGCAGTGTATGGTGGTAAGCGTTGCAAGCCATTTTCCCCTTTTCTAATGTTGTTTTGTGTTCGTCTGCTGCGTTCCAGTTTACATAAATGTGTTGGGATTTCGCGAATAGAAGCTTCCTGCATTCGATGGAACGATCTCCGGGAAATGGTGTCAGCGATTTGCGTTCAACTGTTTGCGCGGTGGCCTCAAAATCCGACTAGGGTTCGCAGCAGAGTGTACACAACTGTACACACACGAGCACACCCACCAAACACACAAGCGCACACACAAACACGACCAGGGCACTACGCATCACCATTTCCAATATAATAATAATAGTGTACCACTTCGTCAAATATTCACAGGTGAATGTGGTGAAGGTTCGCTTTCAACCGGAATGAATTCGAAAATAAGGAGCGCACATTCGCACAAATGGTGAATGAATAGTGAATGAAAGTGGAGCGTTTCAAAATTGGCGCTGTATGAGTGCCGAATAGGTGTGCCATAGGTATGTGCATTGCACTTGCACCTTAACGCTTGCCGTACACCTATATGTTTCATGTTCATGTTCACAATTCATGAACGCTCGTCAGTCGCGCGTAGACAGAAACCGCCAGCCCGAACGATCTGCGAACAACCATATATTCAATGAATTGATGCGAAAAATTTCCGATCGTGTGAAAGCGAGCGTCGCAAGAAAGTAGAACGAACCCGATTCGCAAGTAGTGCACACTGCCCCGTTTGCGCCACTCGCTGTAGCCGAGAGGCTCACGGAACAAACGTGTCCCAAGCAAAGCCTGGTTGCCGAGCCGCAAAATAATAAGAGCGGAGAGAATGAATAGCTAAACTGCTCATTGCTCACTCATTACACCAAAAACGACTGGGTTTTGAATTTCTACAGAAGTCGCATCGGGCAGGGCCTTCAAACTATACCGTATGGCGTGCATTTCATTGGACATTGCTGATGGGCTCTCGCTCGCTCGTTCAGAACGCACATTCGCTTCCATTAGAGCATTCCATACCACGCAGCTAATCTTTATCTTTTGCATATGACATTCTCGAGCGCAATTGAATCGGTGTGTCTGGAGCAACATATTGTAGAAGGACATGCACGTATGGTTTCCATTTATTCTGCCGGTACGCACATCGGGTGGATGTGGCAACGATGGCTGGCCCTGCAAGAGCAGGAGACGGTGAACATATTCATGAGCTGCAGTAAACTGGCGACATGGCGAAAGCAAGATCGAGCGAGGGATAGTGTGAATGGGGTTGCGTTAGAAACACATAATATATTCAACTGACACTCGCAGTGCTCATGTGCATCGTTGTCAGTTTTATATATTCAGTGTACGTTCATGTGCCGGCGAAGCATTATTCATTTATTTATTTATTCAGTGGTTTTTCCATTTTATTCGAGCTCGATGTGGTTACAAAACCGATGAATGAATATCTTCATGTGGACAACAACGGCCAAAGCGAAAACAACAATCCACCGAATCGTGGCCGACTTATACGTATATATATAAATAAATATGGATGCGAACGTACGAGAGACGCGGCGCAACAACAGCGACAGCAACGGCCATGACAGCAATAGTGGTACACTATTTGTTTGAGCATTTTGTTATTCGGCACCAGCCAATTGACCGAAAATGTTTGCTCATTCGCATTTGCATTTGTGTATTCAATTTTTTTTTCGTTCTCCATTGTTTTCGCTTCCGCCTGTCGTCGTGTCTGCGCATACAAACGCAAATTATTGCTATTGTGTGGGTGTGGGTGTGTTTGTCGCAAAACTATTCCGAAATGGATGCACTGTGCCATCGAATCGAATGTACGCATATGTGTGCTGGTGCATAGGGGCCATGGGCTGGTGAAAGCCATTTTAATTCAAGTGATCAATTTGAATTGAAACTGTTTTCGTTAATTTTTTCTCTTTTTTTTCGTTGATTCCACATGAAAATTGTGTCGGAAATGTCCCGATGTTCCAGCGAAAGCTGTTCAATCGTTTATTTTTCGCCGATGCCTTTGTTGCCGTTACGCTTTCTCTCGTTTGGTTTTGTTTTTTTCTTTTTCTCTTTTCCATTTTTAGTATTGTGTCGAACTTTCGACGAGCTAAAATGCCCGGTTGTCATAATTTGTAATCACACGCAGCGGGTCCATGTCGTCACGTTGTGCACCAGCTGTGCTGCCGTCGATGCGCTGTTGTTGGCACAACCAATTTGTCGACAACACCATATTGAAGTGCTCGCGACCCGGCCAGACTGGTGGACCTGGACGGATGGACATATTGAAAATGAAAATGCTCGCCAAAAGTGCGTGAGTGCATTAATTGGGTTTTATTTCGGTGAAATTCACTTCGCAGCTTTGCGCATGAGCTCGGACGATTTTCCGCGACCGATTATTAATATTATTGACGAAGGAACGCACGGATATCGCAACGTGCTATTATCGTCCGATGGATTCGCGCTACAGGCGATATGCGACACACTCACACCAAAGCAACAGCGTTCGATCGCTGCGAGTAGCTAACGTGTACGTTGCATTGGAATTTTGTGGATATTTTTGGAACGATGTCAGCGCCGTCACTGGATTAACTCATTTTTGAGCGTGTAACGAGCCAAAAGCGCATTGGCCGGACACCAATCCATACATGGGCACAAATATGCGTTCGAAGTGCGTTGCATTCATGCTGCCAATGAGAATATGACAATATCCTCTATTTAAATAAAATCGAATATTCTCAAATGTTGGCTATGGACAGTTGAGCGGAGTTCAGTCGCTTGTATACCTTGATTAGGACGCGATTATTCGATTTATTCGATTTTTGGGGCCCGAACGATGCAGACCCAAGCCCAGAATAGTATGATAATCATACCGACGCACAACGGTCGATTCGTTCGTTTGTGGGCGCGAACA
Source organism: Porricondyla nigripennis (assembly GCA_026546635.1). Lineage (NCBI taxonomy): Eukaryota > Metazoa > Arthropoda > Insecta > Diptera > Cecidomyiidae > Porricondyla > Porricondyla nigripennis. Next base: position 7,163 of record JANTFB010129414.1, on the reverse strand, counting down.
TTCGACGAGAAAAGCACACGCACTCATTGGATTCGAGCAGTATTTGCTGTCATCGAAACGGGAATTTCCATGATGACGACAAATGAGTAGTGTCATCCGTGTTCAGTGGCATGCACATTGCACATTGCACTATGCTCCATCGTTGCAGTGGCAGCCTGGCAACAACCAACATTCCGAAAATTTGCATTCAGACGGACCGGATTGAATCTGGTAAATGCAAATCGTTCAAATTGGCATTAATGCAGGTTTTTCAAGCTGGCACCGTTGCGAACGGTGAACCGCGACAAGATTGAAATAGGAATTCAACAATATTCAGATCTCCAACTTCCGAAATTTACGAATTCCATCAATTTGCTCACATTCGATTGTAATTCTGGGGATTGTTTTTTTTCGTTGCCGAAATACGGAAAATTTGTCACCAACTCCAAATCGAGATGATCACATTGATCACCATGCTTAGGTCAAATGTTCTTCAGGGAAAATTTAATTTTCATTCAATGATCGTATAGACAGACACGCAGCCATTCTTTTGAATGATGAGTGATAAATTAGATTGTGTGCTGCCCGTTATCGAAAAGCTTCCGTTGGATAGACTACGAAATGTTGAGCGGCTGTGGACTTACAAGTCCAAAGCGAACGAGAAACAGTGAGAAAACATAGGTAGAACGGGAGAGATGGAGCCAGATTGGGAAACAGAGGAAACCCGCACGTAGAGTAATTTGCAATGCAAAATCAAAATCGATTCACCCTATAGGTAGGTCTACGGCTGCGCGCCTCGCTACATTTTTTCATTCGGTGCTCTTGTTCAACTTTATTCGTTTTCAGCCTCGCCTCTCTCTCTCCCTTCACACCCGCGTTCTCCGATATGTTTTTTAACCGATCCAGCCATTTTTTTCTCGTTCGAATCTTCTCCGATGTTTCACACCACGTTTTTACACCGACTCGCGAACGATATTTTATGTGACTGGGTCGTCTGGGCGCTTGTTTCTATTCTCTTTTTTATTCCTCTATCTCACCTTTCGCTCTCACGCCATTTTGCGGATATTTTGAAGACCCAATCTGGTCTACCGTTCCCAATGTGCAACAAATTTCGCCATTCATTTTCATTTCGTTCAGACGTTTGCCGGGCTACTGCTGTTCCGCATTAAATTTATGATAATTTTATGATGGAATAAAGAAAGCCACTTTACCGCGAAGAAATCTAATTTATATAATTTTTATTCCTGCATAGATTTAGTTTATCTATGTTGGAGAAGGAAACCGTGCACACACACTCATCGCACGTCGTGCTCCGACGCGGATTGAAGATGCCAGGCTGCGAGTATTTGGCGAGTGTGGCGCATGGTTTTTTGCGCTTTGCAGTTTTATCGTCTGCGCGGCTGGCTTGCATTTCATTATTTAACTTTCATCCATCTCATTGTCCAGCATAAACACGAATTAGTCCATTGAAATGGTGTTGACGGTAGCGTTCAGATGCTTGGCATGCACGATTTCCTGCCAACACTTGCCCAGAGTATGTAGCTTGCCGCTCTTCATTCGTTAAAAACCACAGTTGAGCAAATGAAAATTAACAATTCGGTTCCAGTGGATGCGCATGTGAACGATGTGAGCCAGATTCGTCCTCTCCGACGGCATCCGGTGATTGGCGAAGCCTTCGAAAATGAAAAACGCCACTCGCTACTGTCGTCCGCTTCTCTTTATCCGTGGATAGCAAATGAGCAGCTGGCGCGCTCACAGCGACACGCACTGTCAATTTAATTGAGTGGTGTCTGCACGATGGCGGCGCGCTTGTTTCTGGCATACAACGCATTCGTGACTTTCACCCAAAATTCGTGTCACCCTTTGTGGCCGTGTTGCCGTCAAACCCAAACGCATTCGATTAATTCATGGCAATTTTTCGAACGGTCACACGCCAGTCGCACACGAACACGTTTCACTTCGAAACGGGTGAAAACACGGGCAAACAATTGTCACCATCGCGGAACCGTGCTAAATATTACAACGAAATGTGTTTGAATGTGTTCGACTGGTGCCAGTTCGTCAGGTGATTGGTTATCGTCGGTGTCACGTTTATTCACATTCAGTTCGATAGCTGAACTGAACAATGAATATGGAATACCAGTAAATGGCGCATTCCCAAGACCGCAATTCATTTCAATCGAATGTCCAAATCCGAATCTCACGGAATTTATTGCGGTTGCCCCGAGCATATGGCCACCGTGGGCTATTTATTGACGTCAGTCTTTTGTTCCATTTGTCGGTTTGTGGCGTGGCATATTTAATATTGTATTTGCCAGTCGAGGTGGAAAAATGGGAACCTTAACTACAGTTTCGATTCGAAGGCGCCCACCTGAGCTTCCCCCACTCCACCCATCCTCACCGTCTATTTATAGATAAATCAATACAACGCTGGCTTTGGGCGGGACCTTACCGGTCGCGACAATTGCTTCTGCTCGTTCGAATTGTCGAATAGTGTTTTCCGGTGAGCCAAATGCTACACACATTGGTAAGAGCGGATGAGAGAGAAAGAGAGGGAGGGGGGTTGTTCAGCTCACGTTGTGGTTAAACAGTTTCTGTCGAGTTTCTTATGCATATTTTATCCGATTGAATTCGCATTTGTACACAATGAAAGTGGAGGGGTATTGTTTCGCAATCAATTAAATGTGATTAATACGACTGATTAGTCAACAATTGAAGCTTATGCGGTGAGAATGCATATTTGGAATAATGCGACGTACAGTATAATACGTGTGATGTTGCGTCAATTACGGTGCAGACTCAACATAGAATGTGCGGTACCACCTGAAAACTCGGGATCAACTACATAAATATGGGAATGTTCTATCATGTGGTTTGCCATGCATCACCTGTGGCTGAGTGGAGGTCTGGCAAGTTTCGGAGGATGGCCGTTCGCCAGCTCGTGCTCGGGATTCCGCGAACCAAAAACACATACAATATTATTGTCGCGAATGGCGATCTCAAAAACTGAATTGTATGGAAGAGCGAAAACATGGACTCGAACTCGATCGCATCGTGCGCCAATGTTGTGCATTAACCTCAATTGGACAGGGCTGAAATGAACGCACACCACTGCTGGGTATAATTAAAATTGAAAGGGACCATTCGATTGTGACGAAACATGAAATCAATTGCAGCCAGTTCTAGTAGGCATCGGCGTCTGTGTTTTTAATGGACATGCGATGTCCTAATCGATGTTATCAAAAAGAGAGAACAAAAATCGAAATCAATTACAGAAGAGAATGTAGATGAACGTGTGCAGTGCATCGACATAATTGCTACTCATTCGATACATTTGGACGCGATACCGGATACATAGAGTGCGGATCATTCAAATGCATACTCACTCCCACGACCACTCTGTGACGCACACGGAGCAAGCCGGTAGATCCATATGGAAGCGATACAGTTACATGGGTAGAGTCGATTTTCCTTTACGCTAGAAACTCGTTTCTGTTGTGGCCTGCCCCATCATTGGTCGCTTCGGCTTCTATACTTATTGCTTGTATCGAATGAGTCCATTATTACAGCTACAATTAGATGTCATTACGTATTAGGTTTTCGCTCCACGATTTTACATTCGATTTGAGGTTCTTCGAATAACGCCTGCGCTTGATCCAAGCGGTTGTCGGCATCGTTGCTGGATCGTAATGAAGTTGCGCTGTTTTCGATGCGATACGTCAATTAAATACAAGTATCGATACATTCATCGCTGCATGGTGCTTCGATGCGTGATGACTGATGACACAGCGGTATGCCACCTTGATGAAAAAGGAGAAATCGGTCTATACAGCGCCACCTGTTGTCCGCGCTCATTTATCCGATACGAACAATTAACCGAAGAGAGAAGCCGGAAAAATCATGAGAAACGAACACAAACGAACAAATCGATATGCCTCGCACCGTAGACCTGATTCTGTGTGCACGAAAGTCTGTCTCGTGCCGGCCAATCCGACTTTCAGCCAATTATTCTCACAATGTCACACAGTCCTCATGGCGCTCATAAATTCTTCTGTTTTTTTTTCTTCTCCTCTGCGAAATCTCCAGAGGCGTCCGGCGATTCGGTCGATTGGAAAAATGGTGGAAGCGGACAATGTCCAGCGAGAAATTCAAAAAAGGAAAACGTCCACTGAAATGTGAAGTCACATGCGTGCAGCGCTTATGAATGTTCGAGGCTCAAGCGACAAACCATCCGTGCCATCAGCAGAAAACCCGTTCGTTCACAACAATTTTCATTTTCCGGGTGTGGGTGTGAAATGTGGATGAATGTTGCGGCATTTTGACAGGGTCACCATGTTCTACTCGATCGAATAACTTTGTTTGCTGTGCGAAAGTGAGCGCACTGACCAACGATGATGTTTGTGTAGTTTGCGTAATAAATTCGAATGCCCTCAAAAAAGAAAAAAGGAAAGGAAAAAACGAAACGGATTTGTATGCTCGGAAGCTTGGGTGTCGTCAACGACTAGCGAGACACCGCAAGCGTTTCCCAAAGATAAGTGAAAAATCCAACGATGCACCATGAAGCATTACTAATAAAATAGGTGCCCCTCAGCTGTAAGCACGAAACGCACACACATCATGCATCGAGCTACGCTCATGTTCCCATTGAAAATTCACCTCGTACCCCATCCCGACGTTTCCGACACTAAGAAAGCAATGAAAAACGCCATGCCGGAGAAGAAATGCGAATTGGCCAAGTTGCTGCAGATGGTTTTTGTCCGTCGAGTGAGAGTGAGCGTGTTGAGCAATACACAAAAACCGAGAATGGGAAGTTCGCACCGTTCTCGGTGTTGTTTGTGAGTGAAAAAGAAAAAAGAAAAAAGTAGAACGAATGAATGGGGTTGTCGCCGCCAGCACCACTTTCCATTTATTTCCATGCCAATGCCGCACCACCGACAGCCGATGAATTGAAACATTGTACGAAATTTCCGCGAAACAAAGTATGGCAAATGGTGCTTTTCGTTCGCAGCGTTTTACTGACGGCGAAACGATTCACAATATCGGAGCAGATAAGCCGGCTTACGTGATGCAGAAATGGCAAGAAAGATGAAATCAGTTTGGTTTCTGGCTTACTCGCATCTCGCCACATGCGATACACACACGGGCGTGCGCGCGGGCCGCTTTCAACCGATGGCTAAGGTGGAGGTGCTGCATTCGTTGGGCTGTCGTCATTGAATCGACGTTATTTCTGGAATTCCGCATACAACCCATTTCCTTTCAATCAATCGCGTACAATCGTGCCACGCTCACGCACACCAATCACATTACGGCAATGAATATGCACCATATGCGAACCTCAGACAACATTTTGTTCGTCATCGTCGAATGTTTCGCCTAATTTCACCATCGCGAATCGATATGACTGTCAACCGTAGGCAGCAACGATCGATTCCCGCTTTCCAATGGTTTGTATTCGCGCTGGTGCATGCTTCGCGCTGCTATCTGTGGACAATTCCATTTGGCTGGTAGAAGGTGGTGGCGTTTGGCTGTTGTTTTTTCCGTCGCCGAAGAATGCGATCGGATATGGTTGCGCTATTGTTCGAATGTGAAAACTACCGGAAAAGGGTTTTTCGCAATTGTTTGCGAGCAAATGTTTTGTGCGAGAAACACTGTGTGCGTACGTGTGAACAACATCAAGCGCCTTATCGTCATCGCGTACCCATCCGCGCGATGGAGTGGAACAAGCCCGTGTACGGGACACTTTCCAATTCCACTGCTCGAACCGGACAACAGCAATAGACAATATTCAGCGTTTTTTCTCTCTTTCTTTTGGGCACGCAATTCGCCGCTGCTACCATCGTTCGACGCGACGTAGTCATGAAAATCTTCAAAATTCCGATTGTTTTTCATTGTGCCATCGCCGTCGCCCATTTCGACGATAATAAATTTTATTATTTGCGTATGCGAGTAGCGAGAAAACAAAAAGAAGGCAAACCCATCCCCTCGCAGGGCTGCGGCAGACGGCGCCCATCCATTTTCGTCATAAAATGCTACATTGAATCGCATGGTTCGATCGCGTTCGATGTGTTCGGGGAGCGCGTGCCACTTGGTTTGTCATGCGTGCGGTGCATACCTAGACTAGATTGATTTCGTAACTCGTGCCCACACACATCTAAATCGACTACTCTCCTCTGACACTCTTATCGCATCATTGGCGTTGGACACAATGGCCGCATCTGCATTCTACACTTGCACTCATTTCGTCGCTTTGCAGTTTCACGTCCATGCACATAGTGCACACATTGTCGTATTGCACGTTAGACCGTATCACGTTGTATGGGAGAAAAGTGAACCTATGTTTGGCACCAGTTCAGTCGATAGACGTGGGATGCCCTGGGATACTCTGGAGTACCCTGGGCCAGGTACCGTGAGGTGCCCTGGGATACTTTGGGGTATCCCAGGGCATCCCACGGTACTCTATTTTTTCGAGGGAAATCCACCCTCATGCTATTATAATCATCAATTTCAGCTTCATGTACTTCTCCACAAAAAGACCGTAGGCCATTTTGCATGCATAGTTAAAAATAGATTTTGGGGGAAAAGCCTGACACGCATGCAAATATGGTCCGATTCGGATACACAGCACCTTGTTGGAACGGCAAAGAGCCCAGCTATTCCTATCTGTTGTCGTTTCTTGGTGAACATAATTTTTTCGTCCTGAATTGTGCGACTGAATCGATTTTTTCGTACCATTTGCGCACAATTGTTCATGTATCCATCCAACATTCCAAAGTGCATCAGAAATCAATTTTATCGATTTCAAATGTTCAAATGGCATTAATGATTTTTCGTGAGCTTTCATTTTTTGGCACTTTCGGAGCAATTTGACGGCCATGTATTGAGATAACGTGGGTGACCAGTCGAAAAAAAATATCTGAGCTGAGAAAAAAATCAGAAAAGAAGCGCAAAAAATAACAAAAACATGCATATATAAAATACTTGAGGATCGGACCAGAAACACCGAAGATATACGAGAATCAAATTCAGGCATGCTCTACTATGATAAAAGCCTTGAAAAACCGTGAATGACCGCCAAGGGATATGAAGTGAACCAACTTGGTTCATTTCGTGTTCATCCGCTGATGGCAGTGGTCATAACGGGGAACAGGGTGGAGATAGCGCTTCGGAATGTTCTAGAGAGTTGC
>JANTFB010129304.1:0-11204 GCA_026546635.1 Porricondyla nigripennis | reverse complement strand
GTGTCGTTCAGGATGGCGCAGATGTCAATTTGAACGTCCTGTATATAGTGTTTTAGTCGAAGATTATTTTTGTTTTTTTTCTTGTTTTCTTTTTCATTTTTGGTTTCGCAAACTTAATTCTATTTGGAGTTTTTTTCTTCTTCTTTCAATTCCATTCTCGTATTAATTGATGCAAGTCCAAAGGTATCATACCATCGCTACTATGGTTCAAGGCTAATCCGAGTGAATAAAGCGCAACATAATGCTAAACTGAGCTGTCGCCACATCAATGCACCACCAACAAACTTCAATAATGTTGACTCCGTTGACTTAATTGGTGAATATGATGCTGCGCTATATTCACCTTGCGGCAGCTCGTGCTAGCATTGCGCTACGTGATATTCACCTTGCCATAACTCGGGCCAACCTTGCTATGGTTAAACTTAATTTTTTAGTGCATTTCTCATTTCTCGTTGAATGGATGCAGTTGATTTGCGATGATTTCGATTTTTCACAATTATCATTCGTGAGAGGATTGTTAAATGTGGTTCACAGCAGAAACAGAAAGTGACAGTTCTCTTCTTGCGTAGAATTTCGTATACGATCTTTCGAATGTAATCTAAATTCATAGATGTGTAATATGTAAACATGCGTTCTATGAATATATATATTTATATATATAAATATCGTAATATGCCCACTATTGCAATCAAGTATGTATTGTTGAACGTGAATTTGATGGAATGAAATTTCCGTGGCGAGACGCAAGACATGTGGACTGAATTTTCAATCGAATATTTGTTCGAAAACATGCAGACCATGTGTTGTTATGTTATGTTGTGTGCGAGTGGGTGGGTGTTTGTTTGTGTGGCGATCTCGGGATTTATTTCGACGAAGAAGATCGGACAATGTGACCAATTCCAATTTCATGAATTAACGTGGACACAGAGGAACACTAAACGTGATTTCGATGGTGTAAATGGTGAATTGGTAGGATGGTTCCTTTCGAATACCATCTCGAATGATCGTAAAATGAATTTGTACAAAACATATTTTTACATATAAATTGAAAAAACACGTTGTTTCAACCTCTATGTGGTGAAGGGGAATTAAATAATTGATGAGTTTTCGGAAATATTAAAAAAGACGTGAATTTGAAATGCCAATTAAATACTAAGAAAAGTACAGTTTGATCAGCCAAAGGACGAACACATTCAACTTAATTTAAATGTAAAATGCAAATATAAATTGGAAAGAGATGCCAATGAAAATTAAAAATAAATATATTTTGCATATGGATTGCATCAAACAAAACATTCCCGGTTGAAAGCACCTCGATCACTACGTATTCAGTATTCGCATTCAATTTAAATATTGCCCGAACGGGAACAAAATAAAGAGAAGAATTAGATTCGCATCGGAGCCGCATTATGAATCTCATGTAAACCATAATCATATGTATAATGTATATTTGCGTATTTATATAGATAGAGAGAGATAAATTAGGTGAGTGTGAACTGAAATTATAAATTATTGCAATAATAATAATAATTAATAAATAACGGAAGACAATCGATGATGAAGTTCGTAATATATTGTTTTGTTGTTGTTATGGTTATGTTTGATTGTTTGCATACATAGTATGTGCGAAATGGAAATGCGGTATTCGTCCGTAATTTTGAAAACCATAATCTTACCGATAATCACGCCAATTCTGCAATCATGATTAATATGTGCACATGACATTAATGTTCCTGTTGAGTCATTTAGGATGGCCATTACGGTAATATCAACCTCCTATTTTTGTTTAGCCGAATTGTGAATATCGAATGAGTGAATCGTTTTATTTTGTTAACAAAAAAAATGTATTTTTTTTCAGTTTTTGATTTTGTTTCTGTGGGTGACGGCGAAAGGAGGGGGAGCAGGTGCACGAAGAAATCGAAGCATATCGCTCAATCGGCGTGTTACAGAGATAATTGGAGATAATTGAAATTGAAAAAAAAAATTGTGAAAACGTGAATCACGGGACAAAGGCCGACCACAAAAATGTTGGGGAACAATAAAGGAGAATACGTTCGAACACATTCATGCGCATGGCGTGTATGTGTGAGTGGGATGATCGTGCATTGTGCGCTACTGCACAATTCGATGTTGTGCATGAATACATTGTGTGTTTGTCACTTTCGTTTCCCGTTGATGGACGATTTTTTCGTCTTTTCTCTCTCCCGACTTAATTTTTGTTTCCCCTTTATCTCGTTTGTCGCCACTTTATTTGCCATACGTTGGACATTTCTATTGAGAATTGCGACCGCCTGCTTTATCAATCGTTTTTTTTGTGTCATTGTTTTGCGAAGAGCAAAGAAGGAGAAAAAAGAAATACTCGGCACAGAATGTCGTTTTGAATCAGTGACACTTACCCCACGTCTTGCAATCGCATCTTTAAGTAATTGCACAACATCTTGGCCAACGACGTCCGAACAGTTGAAGCCTTTCGTCCATTTAACGAGTAACCCTTTCGTTAGGCCAAGTTGTTGCAGCGGAAATGAGAATGTGAAACCCAACGGCAAACGTTCGGAGTACACACTATGTTCCTACGAGATAGAGAATGTGTCCGTCAAATGCATTAGGTCTGGTCCTAATTTCCAACAACAACGACACTTACCTTCATGAAATTCGATAAACATTCGGCAATGTGATCGAACAATTGGATACCGCTGCCTAACATAATATTCTGTGGAATCGCATAGATTTTCGATTGCATTTGGAATTCATTTTCACCCTTCAAGTGGATGATTAGCACACGGAAATTTGTGCCACCTAAATCAAGCGCCAGAAATTTTCCCCGTTCTGCAAAACACACACACACAAGAAACAGAAGTCGGTCAAATGCCACCCCAACTCAGACGCGTGCACACTGCACACGATCGCTGTTCGACGAACCTTTTCCATTTGGTAGATCTTGCACATATGTAACGAAACATTTGACATCGGCATCGTTGTGTGTCTTTTTGCTCAATCCTCGTTCGACTTCCACAACAACACGTTTCATGATTTCTTCCATGTGTTTGTCGGTGAATATGAGCTCTTGACATTGCTCTCGAATCTAAATAGCATCAGTTGAGAGAGAGAGAGAGACAAAGAGAGAGAAGAGGTAGAATAAACAGAATTAAAAACTGAGTAAATATGTGCTGGAAATCGTCGACATTGCATTTTTCGCTTCAATTAAAATAGGTTTGTATTTGCGAAACGCGTGCTGCCACTGTCCGTTCATATGGGAATTTCACGAAAAAAAAGCAAATGCCGATCGGTCGTGTGTTCATTAGAATGATTTTTTCATTGGTAGCTGGAAGCAATTCAATAAAATCGGTACGCGGTTTTCGTTGCGGTCGTTGTTGTTGCACCTACATTGTTTTGTGCTTATGCGCAGTTAATGTGTTTTGGTTGCGACGGGTCGACTGCCGTTAGCCAATTCGTTCATTTCCATTACGAAAATAAATGCCGACAGTTTCGCATAGCTGAGGAATGCAACAAGTTAGCGACGAAGACCAATGAAGTCGAGAAAAAAATTAAAAAATGAAACGAATAATACGTCGATCTCTACTGTGATCAAGTTTTTCTATGGTTCGCTTCCATAATGTGCGATACAAAATAATGAAATCAGCGTATTTCTCCCATTCAACTTTTTTTTTTCTCCTCTACGTTCGTTCGCTGTCTCTCACACGTTGCCTCTCACATTCAACGCCTCATGAATGTTGTATGATAATTTTAGTTTCGTGTGAAATGTCAAAGCCAAGGTCGACGTTGCCTGTAGTGGTAGTACGTAATATGCGCCGCTGCTTCGTCTATTCGTTTCCTACGTTGGCACTCGATGCTTCCCGTCTCGCTTCATGTTGTCAACCAGGGCAAGAGAGAGAGAGAGAGCACTGTTTCGTCTTATCGAACGAGAAATGCACACAAATCGTTGCCATACTGGCGCAGAATCATCTAACAGTTGAAGATCGAGTCAAAATATCCAGACATGTCGCCACTTTTATCGACCATTTTGAACATTATCGGCAGTGATTTGATGCTGCCGCATCCCATCCATTCGAATGTAAATATTCGAACACAATGAAAGACAAAATAAACGCGCACACGAAGCGACGTCTATTATGGGCCTCCCAATATTTTCGTTGTCGTCATATCCAAGCCGCCGCATGCATATAGATCGCGATGATCAGTGCGGCCAACAATAAATTAATGTGGAAAACGTGAATGTGCGCGCGTGCGCACGCAAAGCAACAAATGATGCTCAAATGAAGCCACCAATCAGAGTTCTCGGTATTTTTAATGTGCGATCCTCATTATATTCATCCGACTGTCCGAGATTAATTCCCCATCATACCATAATTGTGTGCGACGATAATTCGTCCAGCAGAAGCACGGTCGGAGACGGGCCAAATAAAATTGTCACCAAATCTAGCCCGCCTGAGTACACTAGCTGAGATGTGAGAAGCGAGATGCCAAAAGGTCAATTACAGTTCTGACCGAAACGATTCGTATCGTCCCCACGAAAAACATCATTACATTTGCGTTGCATGTGTTTCTCGTCCTCCCGCACCATTTTTCTTCGATCTTCTTAGCGAAATGATCACACATTTTATGCCGCGTAATAATGAATAAATAAATGAAATGAGCATTGGTGCATCCCGATGTTGAAGCAAAGCTGATAAATAACGTGTGCGCGATACACAACGGACGCGACGTCGTCTGGACTTTTTGCTGTCGGCGATCGAGGCCCGGTCCAATCAATGTGAGTGTATCAATCGACATAGGTTATCACTGAAGGCGTCGTCGCGTACACTTCACATCAGCAATCATCGAATCACTTTCAGCATTGTCCCGAAGAGGCGAAAGAAAAAAATAACAACACAAAATTGAACAAAATGGAAAAGAAACTAATTACATACGCCGATAAATTCTATTTTTTTTTGTTTCGAATCGAATCGGAGATTTGTCAAAATGCCAGTCGCCATTCGATTTTGTTGCGATGGAAGTGAACCAATTTTAATGCCATTTGCATGCACGCTTATCGCGTAGCTGGAGGTTAGTGCATCCAATTATTTTCGACGACAAAATCGAAATTCGCACCGAATAATTTCATTGATTATTATTTATTCGATGATTCGATGCAGACATAGATGTAATCCATCAATGGTCGTCGATTGGTGGCGTTAGCAACGCGAATTTGACTTGCAACGTTAAAGCGCACCGCTATCGCTGAACGCTTATCAGCAGACAAATTAAATATATTTTATTTATTTTTTCGTGCTGTGTATTTCCGCACGCATATTACCTCAGACCGAACCGCCACCGAACATCAAATATTTACACATTGAAGTGGAGCCGATGTGAGCAACTCACGAGACTCGCACGATAATCATAATCGTACAACAACCTATTTGACACGAAACATACACCAGACATTTGCATTTCATTCGCCAGAAATGCCACTTTGGAATTCAATGTCGAGCGGTGACATTTAATTCAATTTCAGTTTCCCGCCGCACTAATTAAGACGAGACCAGACGGAACCTGGCACTGCTAACAAGAGCAGCAATGCAATCGCCCGAGGCCATATGCGACATTCGAATCAATTTTTTTTTATTTTCTTTTTTTTTCAATTTTCTGAATGATACTGATAAGCAAGAGCCAAGCTGGTCAGATTCGATAGAAATGTTAAAAATGAAGGAGGGGGGCGAAACCATGTCCGGGCCACGACAGGCGATCAGTGTCTGCTGTACGAGAAATTGAAACTGATAGTGAATGTGAATGTGAATGTGTAATTGGATTCATTACACAGGGCATGCCAACAGCCGCCGATGATTTCCATCCATTTCATTGTATTTCAAATTCTATGTTGCTAACTTGTCTAGTTTGCCTTCTTCGCTACACACAGCATGCGTCAAAGTAATGTGTGCGGTGTGCGTCAAGTGCTCTCCACGAAATCACGAAATCAAATTGGAAAATTTGGAGAAACAAAAAATTACCGTTGCCGTTTTGTCTTTGATTACACCCATTTTAGGTTAGCTTGTTCCTGGACCCGAATCGAAGTTCTTGTTTCTTCAATTTTTTTTTTCGATAGTCCACTTGTCACTTGCGTGTCTATCGTGTCTGCGTTCTATGGTCACCCTCTCTCTTTCTGTCTGTCTCTTTCGAAAATATCACTTTTACGATTATTTATTTTTGCCGGTTGACGTCTCGTCTCCTGTTACTGATCAGCCAAAAATAGAAACGAATATAAACCACCGATTGTCGACGGGCAATTGGTATTGATAATAATCCGCGCGCACCGGTCTTTCGAATGTATCTCGTAGCTCGATCTATTCCACTTTCATTGTTATTTGTGTGATTTGCTCTCGGACAAATTGATATTGACGTGAATGTGAAAAATAGGGTTCGCGACACCGAATGTGATCGATGCTCATCGGCCGAATGGTCGTCAACGTATGCTTGGGTGGCCGAGAGAGAGTCCGACGGCTTAAAGAATGTTTCTACAAAATTGCAGATCAACGCCAACATTCATTTTACTACACGCACGCCATCCATCGCAACAACAACACATCTTCAAATTAGAATATCGAATGAAAACAAATATTCGTAGTATTTGTTGTGTGGAATCAGATGGTGTACGTCTTCCAATACAATGGGAAATCTGACTGCTGGACCGTTCGCATACATTTAGAGAGCGATTCTTTAATTAGATTATGCGAACGCTGCCTCCGATTTGCCGTCACGTTGCCGCCGCGACTTGATAACGCATTCGCGTCTTCTTTGTTCTTCGTTTCACACATTCGTTCTCACCATTACGCTGGTTTCGGTTGTCTCGCTCAAATATAAATAAACATACCGACGAACGAACGAACCACACACAATTTCTTTTTTCGTATTATTATATAGCGGCCATTGGAATTCGTCGCCCGCACGCAAGTACGCACGAACGCAGCCATACATCCTCACACACGACTCACATGCACACTAGGGTGGTCGGTGAACATTTTGATCGATTTTCCATGATCTCGCGGTGCCATTTGTCGAGTAGAAAATCGTATTTGAGTTTCAATTCGATCGAACAATGCCACATATTTCCTCAAAGAGCATTTGCATGAAGTTTTTTAGTTGACAACCATTTTGGACGGCTAAAACTAGTGATAAGGGGCTGAGTGAGGCAGTGTGAGACCGGAGAACGAGCAGTTGCTGGGCGGATGACAGTCATTGCATACACAAGTCCTGCATCCGCAACAGCAGTCAGTCGCCGTAACATCTAGGGAAATCGTTAAAAAGGACTCGATGAAGACCAGTCTAATGCAAAACGCACAACGGGAGCGATTGAGCGAATGAGTGAAGTGTAAACAAAAATCGAAGCAACGAAATCAAACAACGCGATGAACGGCGACAACAGAGACGAGATGAATTGAAAATCGTGCGTCCGCGTGCTCATCTCGCGACAAGCATTAGCAATAGCAACACATGCGAACATTTCAATTTGAATGTGTTATCCAATTGATATGGGCGAACGCCAACGGTTGCGTATAGGAGCACCGTCGCCGTCGTGTTTCGACGCCATTAATGTATTGGATCGCGTCTGTCTCTGCCCTCCTCGTTACTGTTTGAACGCGTTTTCGCTAATTTCGGAATAATGTGTGGTTGGCACACAGTGACTATTGGCGAACCGAAAAAAAAAACAACGAAGCTGCGAGTGTTTGATGCCCGAAGGGGGTGTGTGTGTTCGTGTATGGACTAGAGCGCGTCGATCTCATGTGATGTGTGCTCTCATTCGTTCCCAAAATAGAATCGGGTGCTGCGACTGCGACAGACTCTCTCGACTGTCAATTGATTCGGCCCAACGACGATGATGATAATAATAATAAATAATTCAATTTATTATTCACTTTTGCGCCAGTTAGTTCGTTAGCTGGCCGTGGTCGACGTTGTCGGTTTCGCATGCAGATTTTATTTCGTTTAATCATTCATTCATTCAACGCATGTATTCTATTATGGTGACGATGGAGCTGATGTCGATTTATTATTATTATGATTATCTCTCACTCCTGCGTCTCTGAGGAATCATCTACGTCAATCATGAGTGGCTCGTTTGCGTCGGCGACGTAGAAAGGCGCCAAAAGAGAGACGGAGAGAGAGAGAGAGAGAGCGAAATTCTTTGATTTCGCGATGGCGATGTCCACTCGCAGATCGTACGCGTGTGTGTATGGGAACGGTCGAAACAGGGCTGAGAATATTCTCCCATCGAATCACATCCGAGTCCAAGACGCTATTCGGATTTGATGAACTCATATTCAACACAAAATGAGTATCAAATTTTGTTCATTCTATTGCGACGCCTCACAATGTGTGAGTGGCGAATGTGAAGTTGAATTTTTGTTTTGTTTTTGTTTTTCGACGTCGTCACCGTCGTTGCCGACGTTTCGCCTTCATTCGGTGGGTGTAGTGTGGAGTAGCGGCAAATAGACAATTGTAACAATGAATGATGTGTCGAATGTGTTCGGCAATGTTCGTCTGTATGCGTGTTGACGTGCACTTTGTAGCATTTTGCGTTTTTCATAGTTCATTGAATGGAAGGGAAGCGCAGTGCATTTTGTCAACAATACAATGTGCGTCACGCGGCATTCGTTATTCGTTGAAATGAGCGCGCGCGACCATTCGAAGTGGCATCGAAAAATTCAGAAATGATCGAATCGTTTGCACTTCGCACCCCAAGCACATTTTGTTTTTGTTTTCGATCGATACGCGCAAACAAGCGCCTGCTTACTTGCGTTGCTCGCATTTTCGTCTTCGTTTTTTTTCTTCTCTTTTCTTTTTTCGTTTTCGTTTTCGTTTTCTGTGACTCCTCGTTTTTATGTTTACTTCAGCTGTGGAATTGTTTTTGTTTTTGCAGCTTGGTGTCGGCGCGAAGCGATACCGATTACACATTCGGAAAGAGCAAAGTTCCAAACTGGCAAAGAGTTGTGCTGTACACTGTTGTATGCAATAACAGTACACGAGCAAATGTCGACGCATCGAACAATGGAAGCTCAGCCGCGGGCGTAGCAAAATTCGCTGTAATGACCGCAAGTATTTTTTCTCAGAAATGCTGGCGCACTGCAATTCGAATCGCATGAATTCTGAATGCAGAGCGAACGGAATCTCGCACACTTTTTCTCATTCATGCTGTTCGGCTGTCGGCTGACTTATTGACAGCAATTTATTGATATTGATGAGGCGCGAGGCCATGCGTCAAAATCGTACGATTCAATTGTCGAAAAATGATTCGAAATGGGCTGGGACACAGAGCACGGGCCAAGAAAGGAAAAATATTGAAAAGATACAACTGCTGTCGAGAGAGTCGCGCCTCTCGTGTGCACTGGTTTATTCGAAGCGATCGTATTCCGTCACACTAGGTCTGCCTAGGTGTCGAAATAGATAGCTCATTGAAATTGATTTGACTACACTATGTTCTGGCTTCTTCTCCGTCGGCATCGGATCACGGCGAGACGTCATGTGATACGCGAGCATTTCGATGCAAACACACGCATACAGCAGGAGGGGCGAGATCGAGGAAGGGCGTCGGGAACGGAACGATTGCTTTGTCACAGACGTGTGTGTGCCATGGCATGTTCCACGCGACAAAAGCGACGAAGTGAAAGGCTGCATATTTCTTGCGAATGTCAATACGACTGAGACGAATGAAAATAAGAGGCACGACTCGTGTGTGTGTGCGGGTGATTCGCGATTAACAGTTATTACGAAACCAACTTGTTTCACATTTTTTTTTTGTTATTTCAATCGCACCTTTTCGACAAATTCCATTCAAATGCATTTCATTATCGTTGCCATTGCATTCGCAATTGGCAAATTGCGAATCGCTTGGCAATTCCAACCGGTTCTAGACGAGTTGGCGTATATGTGTTTGCTGGATTGCCATCGCGCGTCTGTTTGTGTTTGGTATGAATGCCTTAAAAGTGATATCAATGTTGGCTCCTCTGTCGCTGTCGCTGTCGCTGTCGATGTGTGAGTGTGGGATTAACCTGCGCGTGCGACACATATCAATCTTCTTCAACTTCAACGGTATGATTGAACGAATTCTGATACACATTTTTGACTATATTTTTTCATTCGAAGAACTTTCCAACTCGACTCTTGTTTAGAATGCTGGCGAGCGAATCGACAGCGTGAATCGGAATATGCAACATGAAAATATCGAAATTTATTTTCGAGTGCGGACGGTCCATTCAACGACGAGCGATATAAAATGGGATCGTAATTTGTCGAGCCGATGACGAGTGACCGAATTTACGTGCACGCACCATATGTCATGGAGACAGACGCATCAGACGGGCCGTCCTCATGTCTTCAGCGAAAACGTCAACGAGATGTACGCACTCACCGCACACATTCAATGTCAAACCGGCTGAAATAACGTAGAATGAACCGAAAATACATTTCCCTCGCACACAAACAGAGACACAAATGCCACCGAACGGTACACAGAAGGAAGGTCGTTCCATATGGGTTTCGTAGTAATCGAAACGAAAACGAACAATTGCCGCCTGTAAGCAAATATCGAATTATTGAACGAATGGAGTGTGTCTGATGGCGCAAGAGTCCAGCTCAAGGCACGTGACGTTGATTCTGACCATTTTGATGGTGAAAGCACGTTATGACAAGAACAATATAATACGATTACTATTATCGTACGTCATTTGAGCAACCCGGCTCCCAGATGTGTTCAGTGTGAAGAGGGACCGATGCAGAGTGGACAGGTATGAACGATGATGGAATGACATAGGTAGGGCAGACACCGAAAAATCGAGCAAACGACAAAATAGACGACGAAGAGTAGCAGCGCAATTATAGACCGAGTGAATGAATGAAAACGGAGGCAAAGCATTTCAGTTCCCGCGACGGCGCCTGCGCAATGCGCACACATACACTGGACGAGCGTTCACTTCAATCTACGCGATATCGTATCATATGGAGCTCGATGCATATACGATTGACGTTGTGCGGCCCCGCGTCTCCCTCTCTCACCAGTGACGAGAACAAAACCCATCCATACGATGAATGTGGAAGCGCTAAAGGTGGCGCAGACAATGTTTTCGTTTCTATTTGTCGATGGTCAATTTTCATCCACGAAAAATGATCGTCCAAAATGGGGACATGCGAGTGCGGCGGTAAGGATATTTTTC
>JANTFB010129193.1:0-11206 GCA_026546635.1 Porricondyla nigripennis | reverse complement strand
TTCATTTGCCTTGATTGATCGATATATCAACATATCAATGAGCAATAACTTATAATTTACTATTTTGAGACCATCTAGTCCCCAAGGGACGATAAATTAACAAAAGCACATGACTTTTTTTGTGTTGCTTGCCGACTCAACTGGACGCGACAACATAAACATCGACATCGTCAACATTTTCAGCCAATTGCCTTAACATTTTCAGTGTCAGAAAATTCGGATGTCGACATTTTTATGCGGGCGCATTCGAGTGATGTCTTTTCGTCGAATTTTCGTGCCGCAACCAGCACTCGCGTCCCCGACACCCATTCCAATGCATAGATTGAACGAGTCCACTTGTCACGCACGAAAAGATATTAGCATGTGAGTGTGCACAAGCACATCATTAATTGCATACGATTACGAATTACGTCGGCGCCGGCTTCATCGACAACAAAGTACGATGGAAATGTGAAACATGCATGGTACCTGTATCTTGTCAGTGGTTTTGTCACCCAGACAGACGACACCCATCGCATCCCAATCGTGTGCAATTCATTTTGAATATTTCACATGCGAAGCAACGGTAAAATTGTGCTGTTATCTAACGTCAGCGAATGTGTGGCATTCGAAAAATCGAAATAAACTTGAAATGGATGATAAGAAAACGTTATTATTCCAGAGCAGGTTCGAGTCTGAGCGGCAAGTGTCAACGGATAGGTCGCTGTTGAACAATTTAAATGTAAATGCAAAACAGATCGGTGGGTGTGCATTGATTTTCGAGCTCGTGCATGCACAATGCATTTTATTTAAAAATATATATTGCACATCAGCGCGGCCCCGGGTTCCGGCATGGCGCGATGATGTGGGACACACGAGATGTCATTTGGTTTTTTCGATGCAATTTCGTATGCACGAAAAACACACAATGTCAGCTGTCAACCGAATGGAATTCGCACCGTGCCAACCAATAAATTCGTTTGAATGATCAGTCAGTACTTCCTTCCCTAACTGGAAACCCACTGTTGATGCATGTGCTTTTGCGGCGAAAGCAATCACAATGTTTTCCATTTTCTCTCTCTCTCTCTCTCTCTCTCTCTCTCTCTATCTCTCTCTCTGTCTCTTTTGGGTATTGTCCGATCCTAGAATGGAATTCGTCTCTCTTTAGGAAGTTGCTCGATCCCAGAATTGATCAAGGCAGACCGCCGTGTATACTCGCAGTCAAATGAAATGAAAAAAAACGCATAATTTACCTGGTCAAATGTGTGAATCCATAGCTGCTTTTTCGTTTCATCTCTGGTCCGGTGCCACCATTCTGCGGTACGGAATTCTTTCTTGTGTACAAACCGTACACATTCAACTCAACCGGATCGTTTCGATCGGTTTGTAGGGCAGGATTGTCGATGCCGGCACAGGATCCAGTGCCGCCCGCACCATCGCCACCAACTTGAAAATGGCTCATTCTGCACACACGCGACCATACAAATTTTAAATGAAAAAAAAAACAGGAGATATTGGATTATCGAGTCATCATTGTTGGCATATTTTTTTTTCTCGATTTCGTCCGTCAGCTTTTCGGCCCGTGTGTTCGTTCGAGAGGTGCTGTCGTCGTTGGTTCGTGAGTGGATATGTTTAAAATGTAACACAATGCGACCGAACGCATGTATCGATCTAGAGACACTCGGATTTTTTTTAATGATGATGATGACGATGATAAATGATATGAATCGTTAGCAACAAATGAGTGAATCGGTCGCCGTCATTCAGCCCAGTCGCTCGCTCACTCACTCATTTGCTCATATTTGCAAACACATTCACATTCTACGATAAATATGCAGATTGGATGAGAAGATAAATATTGTATAATACAACATACGAATGCAATAAACAAAATAATGACAGTTTATCGAAATTCTTGTCGTTGTCGTCGCCGCCGCACGATAAGCGCGATTCGGTGGTGAAAGTGTCACAGAAATTATAATAAATATGGATGGATCTCTATGCGTATTTCTGCTCGTTAATGCATTGTGAACACGTTTGTTTACACTCGCGTAGTCTGTGTTTACTGAATTCTACATTATTATTTTTCTTTTTTTTCCTTCGCTCCACTTATTCATCTTCTCCTCTCCTGGGTGATTATGATTATTATTACGGTCGCGTTGAGTGTAGTAAATGGTACACAACGGCAAGAGCACAACGTGCGATTGCGATCGATGGAAGCAAATATATAAATTATGTTTGAAGCGAGCCGACAACCATCATGTGTGGAATGATTGCCGTTAGTCTGTCAGTTTGATCGGTTCGATGAGCTCGAGACTCTTGGCAAAGCTTTCATTCTTTTGTTCTTCGAAGTCTTCAGAAAAAACACGGAATGTGACACGAAATCGTTCTTGGGGAGGTCACCGTGCGCCACGACCGATTTCTTCATCACCGTTCAGTTTTTGCGAATATTCACATTCTCAAGCATGTACCAGTCAAGTTGTAACTAGTTTGAATTGGTTTGCACAAGCTTTTGTTCCCTTCGGTGTTCGAAATTCTCTACACGATTACTGCTGGCAGTGCTCGGGCCTATGTGTGTGCGCTCGACAGAAAGAAAGAGAGATAGAGAGAGAGAGAGAGAGAGAGAGAGAGAGACGAACAGAATGCGGTTCGCCTTTCTTTCTCTGCTGCCTGCTGCGGGTGTTGCTTGCTGCCGCCGATGTGGTCTCGCATCTTGCAATGCGTTGCCAATCGCAACCATTCAATTCGGGCCAGCCTGAATATTCTTGTTTTGTTTCTATTCTCTTGCATTTTTTCGATTTCGTTGCTTTTCCCTTCATCCGCATCGGTTTTGCACGAACTGAATCTCCAATTGATTGGATCGTCGGTCAGTGTGCTCGCATCAATCGAAATTGAAGGAAAGATATTTCGCAGACACACACTCTCTCTCTCTCTTTCTCTCTCTGTCGAACAGTGCATACGATACAGATCACACTGTGGGATAAATCTTGCGGGTCGCGACGAAGAGCTGGCGAAATGGAGTGAAACCACAGACGCGCAATTCAGTACGCATGTACCGGTACCCAGTATATAAGGAACGGCGAGGGGTGGGGTGGCGGTTGTCCATCGGAAAAACCGAAATTCCACCAATCTCGTAATTGAATCGAGTTTTTATTAAATTGTTTCTGTGTCGTGTCCGTTAGACTTTATCGATTAATAGCATGCGCCTTAAATTGAAAAACGTATATAAATACAATCGGTTCTGTCTGTACAACTGTACAAGTACATCTGTGTTGCGAATTTTGATTTTGTTTATTTCGCTCCTCTGCGCGATTTATTTTTCGCATCGCTTCGATCAAGATTCGCTTCATTTCAACATTTCGGTTAACATAGGATTTTGTGAGTGGATGTGTATGAGTGGTGGCGCTGTGCGGGTGGAATTCGTTGTGTTATGGAGAATCATCACAAATGTTCGACTTGCCAAAATGGTTAACGAGAATAGTTCCGCGTGGTATCGATGCGATACAAGATCGACTCGTGTTCCGTTCTATATTTCTGCAATTCTCCAACTCAGTTACGATTTATTGCGATTTTTCAGTCCGTTGCATGCACACAAATGTCCAATGATTGACCGCAACTACCGCAAATACTACACTCGACGCGAAAACATCGAAAAAGAAACGAAAAAAAACAACAACTACGATTTGCTCCGAATGCCTCTCACTCTCTCGTGTCGCCAGAAATTTCGACCGTTATGGCTAAACAGACGGACCTGTGTGTGCGAAAACCGCAGATTAAATTTCAATGTCGCGCGCGCGCAACCGTTTATTTTTTGAATTTATGAATTTTATTTAAAAACGTCTTTGTTTGATCTTTCAATTACGATCCGCTGCGATACTTCGTGGAAAACATTGTTTTTT
Organism: Porricondyla nigripennis; assembly: GCA_026546635.1. Classification (NCBI taxonomy): domain Eukaryota; kingdom Metazoa; phylum Arthropoda; class Insecta; order Diptera; family Cecidomyiidae; genus Porricondyla; species Porricondyla nigripennis. Next base: position 7,328 of record JANTFB010129193.1, on the reverse strand, counting down.
TTATTCTTCTTTTTCTTCGATTTTCTTAGCGTTCTCTTCTCGAACGTAGAATACTATTATTTACTATTGAACTTAACGTGCAATACACGCTATGTGGAAGTGTCGCGCTGTCGATACAATTCGTAACCAACAAATGGCAAATAACGATCGAATACTGTAAGACGGATTGCAGCACTCTCGTGCGAATTGATATTTTATTGTTTATTTTTTTTCCCAACGATTTTTGTTTTGGCGCGAGATGACCCACGACTACTTTCGACTGTGTATTGCACTGATTCGACGGTTTGTGATACATTCACGACCGATCACCACCAGATTCAGCGATTGACTGATTTTCGCAGGACACGGAAAATGGAAAATCGTCCAATCGACACGCACACAGCACCGTTTTCCAACTCGCGCGCGTACGCCGATGCACCGTCGCTCTCATCGCTGTAATCCACTCATGCGCATCGCGTTTGCGCGAAAATCATAACGAAATCGAGTACAAAGCGAAAATAGTGGACGGACCAAAAACGAAAGAGAGAAAAAGAAGGTAAACACGAACACATTTTCTGGACTCAAGCCCATTGAAAACACACACATTCACTCTTTCGTGGCTGAACGGAACTCATTCGAACCGACGCGTCGTTCGAAAATCCAAACCGAACACACTCATCCACACCTCACTTACGCCATACTCGAGCGAGAAATTCTTTCGTATTTACACGGCGTGTAACGTATCGAGGAAGCGGAGGAGAAAAAAACAATTGATAAGAAATAAAAATAATTACAAATTTTAGTGCACAGTGTTGATGTCTATCGAATAATCAAATCCACACTGAACACCGTTCGCCTTGCCGCCTTAGCTGCTTAGCCAACTGGCTTTCGAGAAGACAAAATATCGAATAAACGCAAAGGGAACTTCGTGTTCTTTTTATCGTTTTTCTGCTTCTTCTTTTTCTTATTCTTTGTCGCTATTCTTCCTCCTTTCGACTACGCTGCTTCCAACTGGACGAAAGCTTTTGATTTGACGTGCTTTTCGATTGCTAATGAACACATATGATTGCAACGCAAATGTTTTTATACATGCCGAAACAGAGTCGGTTGCTGGTAAGTCCGTGGCGTGTGTAACGCGGTATGACAATATATTTGTCGTTACAAGACGATACAAATTGAATACGGCTCGTATGTATGCGTTCGCCGCTGCTTCGTGTTGGTGGCTGCTTGACTTCGCCTGCCAACACAAAGCGAAGAGACGATGACAAATATTCGTACAATACACACTCGTGCCACATAGAGACAGACGAGAATATGAATATGCATACGGATATGGATATGGATATTGAGTAGCCGCGTGGCGCACGGTGCGTGCATGGCACTGTGCTCATCGAATTGTGACTTCCACCCCCCATTGAAAGGTTGTGCCGCACTCATCAAATTTTTCGATTCTCGATTTCAATCGACTTTCTCAGCGCGGAAATGCCGGACCGAATAACAAAAAAAAAAACAGGGAATCAGCTGACGAATTCGACACATTCGATTCAGTTTCGGCGTAAACAGATTGTTTACATTCGGCGTTGATTCGTTGAAGGGGGGGGGACAATGCAAATCGATCACAAGAATCCAGCGCATCCAGTTCAATCGGCACTCGGTTAACAGTATCGATCGGCAAGCAACTGGTTTCGACCAGACGAGACAAACGCGCGCCAATCGATGATACGCATTACCATTCACAATATTTTACATATATATATACCATATTCTTCTATTAAATCTTAATTAATGTTGGTTCGCAATATCTTGACATAGCGTCCGCGGCGTTGCAATGATACACAATACAATTCCACGCAGAACACAAATGTGTGAGTGGAGCACGATGTGCTGGCGGCCACTGAGTCCACAGTATACCGCCGACGCCGTTCCCACTTTTTTATTGTGTATATTCGCACAAGTTCTTATACACGACGTATATGCATAATGAACGCAAAGGAGGCGCGCGCATTGAACATTTAATTAGATCACTTTGGTGTGTGGCTTCATCAAAAATCATTCAGTCACTGGGCCCGATTTCATTAAATGCAATTTGCATCTCGAATTCGCCCAAAATGAATACTATGCGAAACCGAACAAAACTTTATTCGTTTTCGTTACACTTTTTTCCATTCTATTCTTCAAATGAAAATGTTAGATACGGAAATCAATCCTCTCGATGTTCATTAATATCGTTTTTTTGCGTTACTGTTCTATGAGCGTTTGCACTCGTCTATATTTACAATACGGTTGTCCATATTCCGCGTTGAGACGTGACTTGGAAAGTGTGGGCGGGAAGAAGGCAGGGAGGAAGAATCACAAAGCTCGAGTAAGGTAGATAAGAGAACACAAGTGAGCGCGGGGTGCTGGGTAATCCTCAATGTAATTTCTGTCAGGCTATCGAAATTCAATTAATGAGAACAATTCATATTTACGATAAGCAAATAGCAGCAGCGATGCGCCGGTAAACGACCTTCAGTTCACAATGAACGCAAATGCGTTCACAATGACCGAATTCGGTGAAATTTGTGAAAGCGCTAACAAAGTCTAACTTGAGGGGTATAATGCCGATGTTGAGTTAACGGTGATAATTTCATCGGACGGAAACACTGCGAGTGTCGGCTCTAGATTCTAGATCAATTTTTGACTCGATGGGCTCGAGTGTGTTCTGTGAAAATCGATAGATAAATTCATCGTGGATCCTCTCCTTAGTGCCTTCATCACTCCCCAAAGGGCTGATTGCATGACCGAATGTCATATTGTATGTTTGCACATTGAGCAGCGCGACAACGAACGTTTCCACGTGCGACACTGCCAAGGATTTTTAGGTTTTTATTAACGTCGTATTAAGACGTTCGTTGCGTTCGGATTGTCGCACATCAGAGACGCTCTGGCTTAAAATTGTCGATGCTGCTCAAATTCATTAAGAAAATTCACATCACAAGCAGAGCAGTTCATTTTTTCGTTGCTGCGATTTGTCATTGTTCTAACCGGATAGAACTCCTTCACTTCTCAATTAAACAATATAGAAATAGAAGTTGTATTGGAGACGTGAGACACGCACATCGCACATACGACATATCCAATGAATGCGAACTCAAGGCGCGCACAAATCATCCATTCAATGCAATTCTGTTTTGAAAGAAAAATAATTCTGTTATTGGAATTCGAAATGTATCGATAATGGGGTGCGACACTGGCGAAACGGATATATGTGAAAACTTGCCGTTTCTTACCGTTGGGTTTGTTTGGAGCTCTCCTACTTGAAACGCGATCGGAGAAGGTGAAGTCGATGATTCAAAATATTTTTCCTCGTCTTGTTGTCAACCAAAATACCAATTTGGCTGTCGAAGTTAGGCACCAGTGTGAAAACACGGTTGAATGTCCCATTTCGAATCTTCTGATATCCCGTATATTTGTGGATTATGGTGCCATAAGGGCGAGCACAAAAGTAGACATTTCACTTCAAAATGAATTCCGTTCCAAACCGGAAAGTGTTCACGAGAGAGAAGCGGACACTCATATTGTCATTACAAAAGAAATGCAGTTTGAGAGAGAAGCGGGGCGCAACAAGAAGCTACTCATACGATGAAACGACGGCTGCGTATCGTCCATTCCTGTCTTTAAAATTTGATCCCGTGGACTGTGGAGCGGTATATTGAACAGATGGTCAAGTATAAATCGTGGATTTCAACGATCATTTCTAACGAGAGCACTTCGATCGACGACACTTTCACTTTCGCCAGCCGAAACATTCTGATCCTGTTGACCGGTGTGTCAGGTGTTGATTCGTTATTGCTCGGTTTGCTTCGCTACAAAGATTGTTGCCAGCAGCGGAAAACGATACAACATGAAATTCAATTCTACATATCCGAGTTCAACGGGCACACTCGACCAATTCTGGGCTTGCGGCCGACTGTTCCCGATTCACAGCTGAACACCTCTCACTTTTTGTCCGTTCAACTCGATTCTTCGGCTCGTGAGCACGTATACAATGTGAATTTTTTTACTACACCGAAGTCATCTACACCCAGAAAAATAGTTACGTAAATCTAAGAAAAAACTCACTTGGCTTAGAAAAGTCGACTTTCTTCCCATCGCTTAAGAAGTTTTTTTCTTGGGTGGAGTAAGTTGACTTTTTTCCTTTAGAAAGGACCAATGTACGGAACAACTTTTTAAAGCTAAAAAGGTGTTTTTTCGGAATAAAAAGCTCATCATTTATTCATCTTTTTACGAGTTAAAAAGTAATTTTTAAATGTTAGAAAGTAAAACTAACCACGCCCCTTCTACTTTTAGTGCCGTATTTTTACCGATTAGAAAGTTCAGTTAAGGGGTAGAAAGTCAGAAAGTTGCGGCGGGTTTTCTATCGAGTAGAAAGCACTTTTCAGGGGTAGAAAGTAAAAAGTCGCGGCCAACTTTTTGCCTTTTAGCAAGTCCTTTCCATTGAATAGAAAGTAGAAAATCGTTTCGACCCTTTTCACTGGGAAAAAAGTTCTGTTTAAAAGGTAGAAAGAACGATCCCGTAGTAAGCCTGTGAAAAAACGCATTGAGATTTGAGAAGCACAAAATGAAGAGCAAATATGAAAACCTGTCTGAGGAATTAAGAGACACAAGACGCATTGCCGTTCTGCATGAGCATGAGCATGTCGTTTGCGTCAATCGTGAATTGGAAACAATATACATGAAAATGCAATCGATACTTCACGAAAATGCAATCGACCGATTTGTCAGGCTGCTAGGATAAAGTGAAGTTTCAATGCAGGCATGATCACATGAGTTTCTGACAGTCAGAAATAACCTCCACATAATGTTGACAAATCATAAGTAACTTGATAAAATCTAAAAAGTAACTTCTTTATCTGAACAAAGATCTTTCTAGCATTTAACACTAGGCCTTCTTATTATTCGAAAAACGATCGATTTATTTTTCTACAAATTGAAATAGTTTGTGAACAGACTCCACCCACCAGCTCTCACAGCGTTAAAAAAGTCGTCTTTTTAAAGCAAAAAAAATATTCTAGTATTCAGAATTTTTTCCTTTCTTCCAGTTAAAAATATTTTTTGGAACAAGAAAGAAGTTCAGAAACACAAAAAATGGCTTTTAAAAAAAATTCTAACCCGAAGAAATATTTCTATCGTCGAATGTGGGCAATTGCGTAAGAAAGTACTTTCTTAACTTTTCACTCGACTTATTTCTTTGAGTGTGGCGTCCCTCGAGTCTAGCGGTTCCCAATGCACCGATCGTGTGCCGCCAAGTATTAGTAAAAATTTCGTTTCACCGCTTGGCCACCGAGAAGTTCCAAGTGGCGACTCTATAGCATTTTACAGATCACAATGCATTGAGAGTGTATAGGGAAATGAGGTGTAGTCGGTTGGTTTCGCCTAGCAAACCGATTACATTTCCGGGTGGAAAATCAAAGGCGGCCGATTTATTTTTACTGACTAAATTTATTGTTTTCATTTCATTTCATTTCTGTCTTCTCTTCACTGTCTTAATTTAATTTGAATGCCCACAGAGTACATGGCATTTCTGCAAAATTAAATTTCAGCTCAAAATAGAAAATCAAGCTTCAGTTAACTCTCTGTCCACTCATATATGTGTGTAATGGGCCCCTATCGGTCCGACCGGCGTATTATCATTATGAATTATTCACGCCGCCCTGTCCATATCTATGGAAATGAGATGAAATCGGGCATGAATGGGAACTGATGTTTGCGCAAGACTGGCGCATCTTCTTCGCTGCTTTCGCTTGAGGCGTGAGCCTCGGCGGCGTTACGATGATGTTGTTTCGTACTGATGACATCGTTGATCTCATGGATGATTCCATTTGTTGCGATAATATCACATTTGGTTACACCGGCGTTCTGGATTTTCGGTCGGCGATCGCGGCTCAGCCGCAAGTCAACATCGTTGATGGTCTTCACCAATCGCACGAACGGCCATTCCGATGGAACGATTCCGGCACAGCAAAGTACGTCTGTGAATGTCGGAAGAAAGAAAAGCATTAAGCCCTGTGTCCAGTAGTCCCATCCAAGACGCATGTAGATGCAACAATGAATGGCGTGAGCTTACCATCGATAATGTGCGACTTAATTATGCGTTCCAATTTCGGACGATGCTGTGGCGTACGCAACTCGTCAAAGAACTCTTGGACCTCAGTGAAGATGTCATTTTTCGGCACGAGAATGGTCAACGAACGGTTGGTATCGGCCAGCAAATCGGTTAAATTGGCTTCCTTGATCAAATCGACGAACATGCTGTACTGTTGATTTGTTTCCAGCGCCTCCAGAAGGGTTTGCGATGGTGCTTCAAGTGGTCGATCGATTTGGTGCAGGACCGAGCCACAGCTGTCGTCATCGAAATGAACCAGACGGGCGCAATTGACTGTCGCGCGGTTGAACACATTGCTGAAGACGGTATGCTATCAAAATAGAATAACAAAAATCGTTAAAGGAAACCCATTCCGTTCCTACGTTTTTCTTTTGCGGGCAACCACCAACTCACCGTTGAGTACAAATTGATGCGAACTTTGTCTCCGGTCTCTGTTTCCAGTGATTGCTCGGTCAAGTCGCACGTCTTGATCAATGGTTTGGCGATGTGGTATTTGATAAATTTGCTCAGCTCTTCGTTGCCCTTGAGCGATTCCGGCTCCGTTTCGATTTTACTTGCCCAGTAATTGGTGGCCAAGGCGGCATCGGTCGGTGCAAAAATCGATACGTTTTCGAACGAATCAATCATGTCGTCGAATGCGTTCAATTCGATCAATTTTTTGAAAACTGTCAAATTACGCGAATTCATCAATGAGCTGACTGGCATTGCCGATTCGGTCGGCAGCAGTGTATCGACAATGTGGATGACACCATTCGTGGCCATAATGTCGGTTTCGATGATGCTGGCTTTGTCATTGATTTTGATTCCCTTCGTTCCGGTCAGATTGTTGGCCTCGGACAATGCGTTCGATGGTTCTTGCTGCATGGCAGACACACGTTCCAAGTTCATCTTCTCGCCCAACAGATTGATCGCGCTGGTTTTGGCATCGTCAACCACAGCCACGGAACAGAAGGTCATTTCCAAAATGTGATTCTTGAGAATGTCTGCGAAAAAATGGCAGACACAGATTGAGTTCCGTTCGAGCGATTGGCAAAGAACGAGTGCGAAATGCCATCCACAAGGCAACATTACTTACTCATTGCACAGCCTTTGCCTTCCTTGATCGTGCGACGCAATTGCGGGTCCAATTTTTCGAATGCCCTGTCATTCGGTGCGAACAGGGTGAATTGTTTGTCGGCGTTGGCCAATTCCTTGGCCAAATCGG
>JANTFB010129082.1:0-11211 GCA_026546635.1 Porricondyla nigripennis | reverse complement strand
CTGACGTTGTTCGAGGAAATCTCCAGTTTGCGGCTGTACAAAAATAGCACGCTCGTGTTCAGTCTTGGGTACGATTCGATTGGGCACGAATTGCCGTCAAATTGAAACCTGTTCAAATCCAGGCTCTCTCCGCTCTTCACGCGCCGTTCTAATGGAAATAATTTCTTCCATTTTCATTTCATCGCTCCTGATGCACGCGACAGTGCAACGATTGTCATCAAATGCGACATGGACTTTGTGCTGTACCCGCTGGACGTCCAAAACTGTCCGGTCGACTTCAGTAGCTGTGAGCCCGATTGAGCGACGCAAGCGAATTTAAGATTAAAATGATCGCCTCATTTGCATTTCCAGATAAATATTCGGTGCGCGACATGAGCTTTCGCTGGAAAAAAGACAATCCGATCACGTTCCCGAAGGACTTCGACGAAGGTTTCTTTCGCCTGCCAAAATATGTGGTGTCGTTTACAACGGAAAAGGAACCGTACATCGTGAGCTACGGTGACGTCGAGCACTGTTCGGCCCGTCTCGAAATCACATTATCGCGTGAGGTGAAAAGCTATTTGCTCGAGAACTATTTGCCGTCCACGTTGTTCGTGTTGATATCGTGGGGAAGTTTTGTCGTTGTACCGGAAATTGTGCCCGGTCGCATGGTGAGTGCGCGACAACCGTCGGCCCACTGCCAATGACGAACAAAAATGGTCTCTTTTGCAGGTGCTTCTGGTGACGACACTTCTCTCGCTGGTCACGATGTTCGACACGGTGCGCAACAACTCGCCAGATGCACTTGAATTGAAATGCCTCGAGGTAATGCGCGATGAAAGCAAACAAAATATGATTGTTAAACCATCAATATTGCTCATCGTTGCAGGTGTGGCTCATATCGTGCACGCTGTTCGTGTTCTTGGCGCTGATGGAGTACTTTATCGTCTTATTTTCGATTCGATACGATAAGCATTGGCGGACGGCCAAAGCGAAGCCATCCGCAACGCTGCCGTCCGCGTCGGCCACGACGCCAAGCGCCAGCCTCAGTGCGACCCAGCACGAACGAAAGAACGGTCTGGAGCAGGCTGCCCGTGCCTTTTCCACAATGAACAAAATCACCCCAGAGACACGAGCGAAATTCTCGACGATGGCTGCCAAGCGTCGCGAAGAAGCGCTCATCAACGAAGCGAACTGCATACCACCGCCGAACAATCCGATTCTGGGCAATCGACGAAGGTGCGTACACGTGGCCCTGGGCCAGATGGGATCACGTCACGTTACATATCGTTACGCTCTCTCTCTCTTTGCAGATTCAAAAGTGTCGCCGAGAATGCTCTGCTATATGCCGGATCGCAACACGGCAAACTGGACCAAATCTCATTGATCGTTTTTCCGCTCAGTTTTTTCATATTCACCGTCTGCTACTGGATCATTTACATTAACGCATCGAAGAAGAGAATCATGTGATATTCATTCTGAGCCCATTCCCAATTCAATTCAACGCAAACATTATGCGCTAACCTTCGCAATAAATAGCTTTTTTCAATCGTCGAATAGCCCACGTGTACAGCTGTTACCAAGTCGCAATAAGTAGGGAACGAGAGAGCTAGAGACGGCAGGGGTATCGCGAATGAAATGAAATCGATTCGGGTGTTCTGCATTTCTGCAGAATGGTCATAATTTAATGAAAATCAATTATGTGTTACATTTCGTTTGGCTACAATAAAATAATCAAATGAAATGTGTTTTTCCTCGCATGAGGACTGTGCTTAATGACAGGTCACGTTTCAGGCGGCAGCATCGGCGACGATTGGTGTGGCTGACGCAGATGGATCCGACGATGTTTTGGTGACTTCGAGTGGGGCAACTTCGCGATTTGAGGAACTGCCCAACATTCCGTCGAAAATATTCGAACGGAAATTACTGATCCAATTTGAAATCACTCGGAAAATTGAGGACAAACGACTGGACGAACATCCTTCTTCGTCTTCTCCTCTGCGATTGTCTCCGATGGAGCCTGAGAAATCACCATTTGAGCTATCGTCTGCGGGGCTTATAATGTAAACGCGCAAGGTGCCCACTGTTGGGTCGGTGGAGTTCGTGTCCTCTGGTTCAGCATGAACTGAGGATTCATCGGCAGCAGTTGTATTCGCGGGCTGTTCCCCAATGTTGATAGCGGCAGGTGGAGCGTCTTCGGCAGTTACAGTTGGCTGAGCGACTTCAGCGGGTGGAGCGTCTTCAGCAGGTGGAGCTTCTCCAGTCGATGCAACAGGTTGAGCGTCTTCAGCGGGTGCAGCAGGTTGAGCGCCTCCAGGGGATTCAACGTCCACAGCAGGTGCAGCGTCCACAGCAGGTGCAGCGTCCACTGCGGTTGCTTCTTCTTCCGTGGGTGCAGCGAATGTCTGAGAATGAATTTGAAAAAAAACGAAGACAAAAATGAATCAATTGTGGGCTTCGTTTGATCCGACAGTCGGTGTTATTACCTGTGCGACACAAATGGCCACGATGGCGACCAGGATGAATTTCATTCCGTTTTTTTTCCTTCCAAATTTGAACAGCGAGACACGTCGATCGAGAAGAGACTAGTTCGGGAGAGCGTTGTCACGCGAACCTTTTATAGTAATGCGGTCGGCTTGCGACATTTTCGTTATTTCTTGAAGCGAAAGAGGAAAAAATAGGGGAAACTGGTTCGGATTCGTGAGCCGCGGTCACAGTCGCACCCGACGTTTTCACATCGGAACGCCACGAAAAACGGAGCCAGAAGTTTTCGTCGCAATACGGGCGCATTACATCTTCTACATACAGGCCGAATAGCACAGTTGAACAAAGACAGACGCTGCCAATGACTGGTTCCGATTGTCAGCAACCAATGGCATTTTCATTTCGCAGTGAGTCACTGGCACCTCCCATTCGCGGGCTGATCGCACGAACAGCTCCGGTCGCACAATCCGAATCATCTGCAATCGTTGCCGATCGTGTTTTCCCCAGCGATCGCTCCGCCATAGTAGGTAGCTTGCGTGCAGAATCCGGACGCCGCTAGGAAAATGCGATACCACCGGCGACGCACCGTTATCCGAAAAAATGGCCGTTGCCATTCCGCCAACGGGGAACCGACAGCCAGCGACAGCATGTGGAAATGTCAAAACGAACGGAACGAGAGTGGTGTGGTGTGTGCGCGCGCCAAACGTCAGTTGGTATGCGCGTGTGTGTGCGTGCCGAACCGCGGACACAACAAAAACAAGTGAAGACGTGAGTTGTCAGTAGTGCAAACGTTGAAATCAACACAAAACGTATGTTTTGGTGCTCATTTCGTCTCCATTCCATCACCAAAACATTCCCGTTCGCATCCATTTCCGAATTTTCCGTCGACGAAAAAAACATTCGAATTTCCCGCTGATGAATTTGTCGTGTTCGATGGACCTGCCTGGACCCGATTGACGAAGTGACACAATTCGCTCCGTGCGACGCATAGACAGAGAGAAAGAGAGTGAGAGTGAGAGGCGGAGGGTGAAAGCACACAAGAAACATTTATTAAAAGTGAATCGCGAAAATATTCTCTTTTCCAATTCGATTTTGTCGTTGATGTTGGGGCGCGCGTGAGTGTGTGTCGTGCACTGGCAGACGAGAGAAATTTGTAATGCATAAACAATGAGCGGAAAGATAAATACCGAAATCGAGGAGTGCGTTCGAAACAATGTAACGTGGCAAAGTCTGCCAATACATTTGCGGCAGGTAAACCGATAGACGATAACAACATCAAGAATAACAATAATAACAGAGAAGTTGTCGATTCCGTTTGGTGGAGTCGACGGTGTGCCGTGCGCCGTGTGCGTAGTCGCGGGCCCACACTGTATTGTTTCGTCCCACGTATTCTGAGTGTGCTTGTGTAGTGTGAGAATTGTGATTGCGCAAAAGAATGAGAATTGGACTGGCGCGAAGGTGGGGGTGGGGGTGGCATCACCATACGAAACCGAACGATGAATACTCGCAATGGTTGTGCTGCATTCGAACCGATACGCTTGTGCCGTAGTTCGGGCGACGCAAAGGGACGTCAAATGAAAACAAATTGTGCAATCGCTAACAGGTTCATCAGGCCTTTGTTCGTTCGATTTTGCTGCTGTTGCTTCGTCTTTTTCGATTTTTTCTTCCATTCTCGCTCTATCGAGCGAACACGGACAACAGCTGCAATGCAAGTGTATGCGTCAATGGGAATGATTAAGATTGAACGTAAATCCAGTTGCCGCCCGACTCGTCTCATCTTAAATATGTTTATTATTTACTTTGCTCATATCGCTGAGCGATATGATTTCGTTTCGTAGGTCACGAGACAGAAATGAGCAATAAAATTGAAAGAAAAAAATTCCACGATTCCCATGTTACGAACGGCAGAGATGAGCTCGCCGTGAAGCGACGAGAAAGTTTCACGGATTTCTGGCGCTCAATTGCATGATGCAACTCTTGCGACGCTTTAATTGTGACGAAAACAGATAGTTTCGGACGCGATTGAATGAAATGGTGTGCTCGACTCTATTGCATGTTCTTATCTCTCTCCTTGAGCCCATTCTCCGACGTGACGAAAATCCGAACGCATCGTATGCATCGAGTGTAGATGCGTGGGTGTTGCACATGCGGGTCTTCGCTTTCATTACCATGGGCTCGCTACGATGGCAACCGATGAACCGTTTGACTCGCGTGTACTGTACCTGATAACATCTCCTACTCTCTTTCAGGTGCTGAAGAGTTCGCCGAAGGATTATGAACGATTGTTGTTCAACTACAGTTTGAAAAATCAGTTGCGGTTCAGGGGCAATTTGGGTGAGTTCAACTCTACGATTTGATGAATGCTCTTGTGAATTATTATCTATGCTGGGGGTTGATAGCAGAACTGAATCGCACTGAATCTTGATTCTCTCGGATTTCAAAAATCTGTCAAATCCGACATTTTGCTACTGTCACATCGACAATTTGGCGAAGTAGATAAGATGACATGCGATGATGACGGATTCAGTGATTCGCAATCGCACTATGCATCCGATTCCTCCATTCGTTTCCACATTGAAGATGCATGTTTGTGTAATGGCATGCGTGCGCACGTGATCCCTTGGTCAGTGCTGAGCCCAAGTAAGAATTCTGTAATGAGCGGCACCTGTACAATTCTGACCATGCATTTTTGCGTTCGTTTTCATTTTTCAAAGGACAAGGTTGCAGCGCATTCGTCCCAATTATTCTCTCGTCTGTTTGTGCTGACGATAAGATTGCACGACAATCGTTCGACGATTTTTCATCATCTTTCAGTGCTATATGCATGTCTGCGGAGACTATTCAACGGTCTATTTATCGCACATCATGTGCTAACACGAAATTGAATGAAAAAATCGAACTGGCTACTAATGTCTGTGTATTCGATGTCGAATGGTGGCAACACCGTGCCGACGTTAATTGTGTGCGTCTTGGTTTTTTGCGTTCGCAAATCAGTCTGTTTTCTGTTATCACATTTGATTAGAGCCGTTCATTTGAACTCGATTGCCGTCCCTCTCCTTCGCATTGATTCGGAAATCACGCACAACTTTCGCGCATACTCTGGCCATTCAAACAGGGGCACGCACGGCCAACGAGGGCACACATAAATATTAATGGAGATTCTCTCTTCCATTTGCAGTGCGCCAAGTGTTTCGAGATGAGAAACGATACTATGAGTTGCTGGTGGACAAGAGCGTCACAAGTTTGTGTTTGTTTCCGTACCATTTGGCGGACATCGTAACGAAGGGACTGCGAGTAACACCATTCAACTACTACATCGATGTGCTCATCTATTTGCTGAAGAATGACCGCAGCTATGATACGCTACCAAATTTCACGGCAGCCGATTGTATGCTACTTGCCACACTCAACGGTTCGATGAAATTCCATTAATTTCCAATTTTTCCCTTCGGCAGGTCTTCGGGTGGTCGGAATCGGTCGGAACGAGTACCTGGCGTTGATCAGCGAACTGAAAACAAATTCATCGAAACTGTTCCGCAAACCGAATCCGTTGAATTTCTTGCCAAAATGTCCGATTCGCATCAACATTGAGCCCTGGTGGAAGGTGGAGGTCGGCTATGTGCTTGAGACGGATGTGAAATTCATCAATGCCAAAGAGATAAGCCTCATCGACGATTTAATTGATTTTGGATCGGTCACGGCCGGCAAGGCCGACTTTAATGTGATCCAAAGTCTGTACAAGTGAGTCGGACGCGGAAGATGGCAGCAATCATTGCGGAAAATTAAAATACTTAATCCTCTCTCTTCCCATTTTGCAGAAAAGGATTGATTTATTTGGACGTGCCCATCAGTGGCGAAGATAAGATATGCATTCCACCATTGAAGAATTTCGTGATGAATCGTGTGAGTGGCGACTATTTCGAGAATTTGCTGTACAAAATATTTGTGAGTGCCGACGAGCACATGACGATCATGGAACTGGCGCAAATGTTGCAAATAAACTTGGATACGGTGAAGCATGCGATATCGTTGTTCTGTCGGTTGGGTTTTGCCCGTAAAAAGACCGACATCGATGTTCCGAATCAGCACGAGAGCTGGAGTGTGCGGGAGGCCCTCGACCTCGATCGGCTTGAAGTCACACCGTTGAATTTCCACGCGCTGCTCGTGAACGAGACGAACACTGGTTTCGTCAATAGCAATGGCGATGCAATTGGTGTCCCGGATACACCGAACTCACCGCAAAGTGATTCGCCAAAGACGACGACGACGCCCGGCAGTAACAATAGTCAGAGAATTGGATCTAGTCCCAGTCTCATCAAACAGACCCCACAATTAGAACGAATAAGCAACTCAAATGAATCGGACGGAAATATCAGCGATTACTCGATCATCAGTCCGATGGTCGATGGCAGTAAATCGGCGAAAAAAACCGACTCGGACAGCCCGTGCGGCAGTTCAGAGCAGGAGGACAGCAATAGCAGTGGCTTACAGATGGTCCATGTGCGAGTGCTCGCATCGCCAACCACCCCCACTGGTCGTGGTGGTAGTGGCCGGCGTGTGCTCTTCCTATTCGATGCAACATTGACAGCATTTCTTATGATGGGCAATTTATCGCCGGTAGGTGGTTAGGTTTTTCGACTTGACGCTTGCATTCCTTCGAGCGAAACGTACACTAATTTGATTCTCTTTGCAGGGTTTGAAGAATCATGCGGTCACCATGTTCGAGGTGGGAAAATTGTGCGACGAAAGCATGGACACGTTCTTGGGTGAGCTGGAGAAAGTGTCGCTGCTGGATGCCGAAAGTGAGGGTGACGTCAGTCGATACTTCGCCCATGCGGTCATTTTGCGATCGACAATAATTGCACTGCGAAACATATGCGATGCTGGCATCGATCTACTTCGGCTGGAGTGTTTGGAAAATTTGGATGTCAAAACACGCGATCGCCTGCTGGAGAAGAAATACAAGTAATCGTGTACAAAATCGACTGTTTGCCGAACCGTTTCCTAATTGAATATTGCGACTGTTCACAGATTCATCATATCGGCTGCTCCGCTCACGAGTTCGATCACGAACATCTTTGGCATTCCATTTTTCGGACAGTTTTACAAAAGCTCCGACAATTCACACATCTGGTCGAAATTGTTCTATTATCACATCTCGGGCTACGGACCGCCGAGCCTGTTGCTGACCAAAGGCACCGTGCTCCGATTTCTGCCGGGCATCTTTCTCGGTTACGGCAAATTATTGGTGACCATTGTGCACACCGATTCGTATGTCATCAATTCGGAGAATTTCAAGAATCTAAACGATCAGCTGAAGAACGGATGCGCTCTGGTGCAGGGCTATGGCATTCGCAATCCTGCTGATGTTCATTACGAATCATTCCCGCTGAACCGCAACGGTGAGTTAGTTTTCACACCATTTCGAGCCCTATCTCTGCGACTCATCGGCTCGAAATTTCTCGTTTCAGATCCAACCAAATTGAAATGGGTGCGACACAAGGCCATCGAGAAATTTGAACAGGTGCTAAATTTGAGCGACACGTGCGGCTACGTCACTTTTGTGAATACCGGCGTGCCTGATATCGGATGCGAGCAATACGATATCAACGTCCATCTCAAGAAGCCGAGGCCGCGAAATGCAAAGGAGAAGAAACGGAACACTGTGATCTCGACGCAGGTCCCGACACCCGAAGAAATTTTGGTAAATCAATCAGCTTGAGGCCATTGTTCACGACCATCGAATTTGATATGCTTTCTTTCCCATCGATAGGCTCGACCCAAAACAGTGCCCGATTTATGCTCGCCGATGGACGGTTCGGAAATCACAAGCTTCAACATTGCGAAAAAGGGATTGAATGCAACCGCATCGCTGCAATCGCCTGATGAAAATCACTTTGCCATCACGCCAGAAAATCGATCTCCATCGAATGTGTTCCGTAGTGATGACTGCAACGAATTGCTGGCGAAAGAATTGGCCAAACTCGACGAAACAACGATGAACGACCAATCGCCCGACGATCGATTCAATCTCGTGTCGCAGTCCTCGATTGAAATTGAATTTTCTCATGAAACCGGAAACGATCCCAAGTCACACGTCGACATTGAACCGGAATTCCTGGGAGAAGTAAGTCCATTCACCCGAAAGCTATTCATATTCGCATAATTTCTAACGATTAATTCCCCTATTTATCCATCATCTCGAAGGAGTGGACTATTCTGGACGTTCATTTCGGCATACCACTGTTCGATGTCGACTGCAATACACGAATTTGTGAACATATCGTGAAAAAACTCTGCCACGATGAAATGTAAGAAACGAGCGCTGCATGTCATCCACTCTGGGCCCTTGCTCATTCTTTTTCTTTTTCAAATTCCAGATTGGAGAAATTGCCGCGAATCAACGCCCAAATGAACAAAACATTCCAAAAGTTCATCGCGCAATGTTTGGTGAGTGTAAATGGTGTCAATTGAATACCAACGGACTCAATGCAATTTCCTTCTCAATGATCGGCAATAGTATTTCGAAGACGACAAAATCGAGCACGTGAAATTCGGCAAGCTGATACCGCATCCACGGATCAATTTGGTGTTCGAAAATGGAAAGATTGGCTATTGGAACGGCAAGTGAGATGAGTGAGTGCGCAACGATACATCGCAGGTGACTGCCAAATACCCTGACGGCTAAATCAATCTGGAAATACAAACCGCTGGTTCTCTGTTCACGCATTGCACCGTTCAAAAGAAAAATGGATTCCAAAGAGAAGAAAAAAATCAATATTCCATGTGAGCGCTCAACCGCAAAAACAACTGTCGAATCGCTGGTACAAAAAGCTTTTCCATGTTGCACGACTCATTCCGATTGTTACACGTGACACTGGCTATCACCCCACATTCCGTCTTGTTTCGCGCCAAACGCATTTATCACCAAATCCCAATGTTTCGTATTAAAACTTTGACCCGCAGAAAATCATCAGAAATAATTTGCGGAGCTGTGCAGCGTCACATGTACCGTACCTAGACAATGTCCAGTCCCGACATATTTTTAAGAAAAAAAAGAATCATTATGCAAATTGATGAGACAGAAAGATTCATATTGGTCGCAACACGGCACTACTTGCTGCACTACTTATAATTGTTATTCCGCATTCGGATTATTTTATGAAAAGATAGCCCTTACACACACACACACAAATGTTGCATACAGAAATAAAGTGGGACCGCCTATTGCACGGTGTGTACTTAAGTGATACTTCCGGTGGCGTTTTTCATTGATTCCAGGACCGCGTCAAAAGTCGACAGTTAATTGGCTCTGAAATGAAACAGCAATCCCATGGTCTTGGAGCAGCGAAAGTCATCGTTGATCGCGCATGCTTGCGACATCCGACATGTCACGTGACAGCAAACGATTCGTAAGCTCAACTCGTCGCATCACACGACACATTTCGCTCGTCATATTGCAAACACTACGATTAACCATTTTTTATTTGTTCTCTCTTTATTTACATTTTTTAATGTTTTTTTTTCTTCCTTTCTCTCTCGATAATTTTAAATTCTCAAACAAAATAAACATGTAATGAATCTAAGCTTACACGCGGCAACAATTTCAACTTCCACACAATTTAGCATTTCCCGCATTCAGATGATACATTATTTCAATGAGTTTAAGATATTTTCACATGTCCTATATACCTGCCCGTGACTTGTGCCAATGGACAATGGACAATAAGAGGTTGAATAAAATCGAATAATACATTTTCCTAGTGACTGGTTGTTGTTCCTCAGTGTTTTGTACGTTCGATTGGAATGACTCTACTGTGAAAAAATCCTCAGTTGAACGTCGACTGTCCGCGAATATCTCCGAGATGAATTTTTTCGAAGACAAATGCTTCATTCAGCGTTCATCTGGTTGTTTTGAAGAGCTGTTGGCAACACCACACGTCACCTTAAATTAAAGTCAGTGGCAGGATCAAATTTTTCAATTGCCAATCGTGCCATCGAATGATCGATTTTTTCGGATGATAGTTCATCCAGAGAATATCTCATAGACTATGGCGGATAATTACGGTCAGCCAGGGACTTATTCGTAGTTGAGGTGTTGAACCTCAGCGAGGTCAAATCTAAAATCTACACAAAATACAAGCACAATTGTGGGGAATAGGGAAAGGTTCAAAACGGAATAGTATGTACCGACAACAGAGGACGAAAACTGTCAAAATATTAGGGTAACTACGATCAAATTATATATTTAAATATATTCTTCGTGTGTTATGTGTGTGTTCTGTGTGTGTTCTGTTCCATTTAATATGTGTGGATATAGCTTAGGATGATGTTAATATTTCTTGTTTTTATTATATTTTGATGGAATCGATTTCCCATTCATTTTTCCAATTTAATCGCGTGCACGACGAGTCTACACATGTTTCGCTGCCCCCGTTGATTGCTTCTGCGGGCAAGGCTGGACCGGCCACACAATTTTGCATTCACTTTTTTTCTCTATAATTTTTTGTTCATCCTTTCGACTGCACACTTGATCGAGATGGTTTTGGTTGGAGGGTGGCGGTACGAGTGTGCATCGTTGTGCAATTTCGATGGTGTAACGGAGGCCATTTAAGGCTTATCGCCCATTTTGACTTTGGCCGTCATGAATATGCCCACAATCAGCCCGAAGAGACCGATGGCCGAACCGAAAATTTCGATGATCAAAATCTTCACGAACAGTGTTGAATTGGCCGCATCGGTGAGGGC
>JANTFB010128971.1:0-11211 GCA_026546635.1 Porricondyla nigripennis | reverse complement strand
AACTAGTATTTGCCTACATTCAGGCCCCCTAAAAAGACGTTTGACCTTTTTTGACCTCTTAGTAAGGTTGACCCGGCGTTCTCACTATGCTCATTCGTGCCGTTCTCGAAATAGCATTTATGTAAACCCACGAAAAAAAACCAATTACAGGGCTTAGCCGATTTTTTTTTTCTAAATTTCTTCGGTCTAAGCAAAAGTCGAATGCGACACACGGCGCAGCGAGACCGTTTCTCCTGTCGACCATATCCGTGCTGCAAAACAAATAAAAACATTTTTCGATTGCATTACTCATCATCGCCGTTGATTTGAGTTAATATTATTGGCGCAAACGAGTGGCCATTTACCCATGCCACGTTGCCACATTGCCACTCTGTCCCCAGAGTAAAAAAATCAGGATTTTGCTGATCGAATAAGTGCCGATGTGTAGTTTACAATGGACAAACGCAATTTATATCAATTTCTTCAACGCAGACGGAATGAGTAGTACAGAGTACACCAAGGTAGACATATGCGTGACCTACAGAAGTGCAGAGACGCACACACGACGTCCCAATTGAGTAAAGATGAACACGATCAGTGTGTTTATGTTTACGTTGGAACAGTGCTGTGCCGCTGGCATGAGTAAAAATTAATTGAATTTCTTTTTGTCGGCCACAGCGAACGTCTCGAATCGAATATGCGATATCTCATTCGCATCAATCGTTCGACTGCCATCATAAATGTCGAGCAAATGCGAGAAATAAATACGAACGAATCGGAACGCGTGAAAAGTCGGTGCTTTGAAGTGTTTGTCACAAATAAAACAGACATGATACGGCGACGTCCTTAACCTTGGTGCTCGCCACTCGCCGAACACGAAAATTGCATGTCTTCGAGTGTGTCTGTGCATATCCGATGTCGCTTGTCAACAAAATGTGTTCCCGAAAATACGCATTCACGCCTCGCTTGCGCCCCTTCGACGAAGAATCAAGCAGAAATTCAACTTAATTAACTGACATCGATCTGATAGATGATATAACAGACGTCACACAATGGCACACAGGGCCCCACATGGGAAGCCACGCCAACTCAACTAATTGACGGATTTCGTATATTCATTCCGAATTAATTTTGTGCTAGTTGACTCGATCGATTAGCGCTGAGCTGACTGTGCTTAACGACGATGTGGAAGCGTACGAGCGAAAATGCCAAAGTGCACGCGTCGGCTCACTCGATTTTTTTTTACTTTTTCTTTTCATCCGGCTCGACGGTGCCCGCCTTATGCGATCACAATTAACTAGATTCTGGATTCTGGAGCTCATTATCGCCAAATGCGGCGGCAGCAAGAAGTCGCTGCCGTACTCGATTTTAATTGCCGGTCTGTCCGCGTCGACACACAAGTCTACAATTTCCCGGCCTCAATTGTTCTGTGTTCGCTTTTCATTTTTCTCGATTCTTTTCGAAAGAATTGGAAACAACCGTCGTGTTCCACGATTGACGTGAGCAGAGCATGGCGATTGATGGAAACGACATTGATAAATGACGGCGGCTGTGCCATTCCGAATCGTCTCTTTTCTTTTTTTTTTCTTTCGATTTCAGCGTAAGCAGACCAACGGTGCAAGTGCTTTCATTATGAACTGATGCGGTGCGTGTCGTCATCATTCGTTCGCGAGACTGATTGACCGACCGGTGTTGCACATGCTGTCACGCCACGTCCCGTACATAGCGAACCAGGATGCAGCAGACGGAATCAACTCAGGCCAAACTAGTTCTCCGGGTAATCGATTTTCAAATGGTTGCCCGTCGCATTTGAGTCGAGCGTCAACAACGGCAGATACAAATCTGATCTCGAAATTCGTTTCGTTCGTTGAATCGACTGAATTGCATCGTTTCTAGGCAAATGATACTCAGCTATAGATAGTGGGTACGAATGCACGTGCCTAAATCGTGCGGTCATCAGAATCCAATCAGGGCCAAAGGCCCAACAAGACACCAACAAATCTGTTGCATCGATAACGATTGCCTATGAAATCGCTGCTGATCGTATACGATGAACGCATATTTCCCAATCTTTATTGTGGTTTCGCATTGGGTAGAACGTGAAGTCTGCGTGAATATATGAATGGTCGCGTCCGACGGTGACGGTCATGATTGTGAGAAACACGCGGTCGTTGGGGATTCAACGCAGAATGGCTGCGTATCCATCCCCTGGCATACATACGGCATTCTTGGCTCGGTGCAAGGACTGTACGACTACCGATTTGCCGTTACATTGTCGATACTTGGGAAACAGTTTAGGATTCGCAGTGGTAATCGGTATGACGTTCGTGCTTTATTGCACTCATTCAACAACTATTCTGGTTCGGATGAACCATGGGCAGCACTCGCAATATTCGAAGTGAAAAATGCAGCGAGAGATGCGACTACGAAAGCCAATCCCAATATTCTGTGAATTGGACTCTGCAGTGTGTGCTCTGTGTTCCACATCGAATGACGTTTTTTTGACGGTCTACATGCTCAATCGATGAGCTTCCTTGAGAACGAAGGGAGCCGAATATGACCTTGGTCGCAGTAGAATTTCCTTTTCCATGGAACAATCCCGAGTTGAGACGACAATTGGTGGTCTGAATTTTCCCATTCGCTTTAAATCAGCCCCGTCGATCAGCGCCAGTGGATGATAGAGATTTCGATTTCGATTTCGATTCAGCCTTGTTTCGTTGTGGGGTTAGACTGTGTGGCAAATTAATTTCCCATGGAAAACTCAAAACAAACACAATCCGAACGCGATTGAACAACGAATAATGGGTCTGCATTGTGTCTGCTGACTCACCCAACGAAACCGCATGTTTCCAAATCAAATTGCAATGCATACAATGCATTCTCGGAACGGGGAATGGGTGGAATTCCGCGCATTCATGCAATGGCACAATTATTGTTATTGCTGCGCACCCAACAGAAAGCCACCCCGGAACGTGCCAACAATTTCATGGGCACAAACAAATGCGAACGGTGCATACCGCATTGCTCACGTACCAACCATTGTACACCCGATTTTCTGCATGTTTTCTCTCCCTCGTGTTATTCGGTCGAATCGTGATGGTAAAATTGGGTTTTCTACTTCCTCGTGCGATAAGCAATCGTTCGCCCTGAACTCGACAACAACGCCATCCGCCCAATATCTCCCTTGCGCTCGCTGTCCTTTTCATTTGATACACCTGCGAAATTGCTGATTCGCGTGATTATGTTCGCACGCACACCCTGTTTGAACGATGTCCACACAACGCCATAACACAGAATGAACTATCCCGAATGCCCGCGAATCGCATGCGACCAGCGAATGGAAATGTGATTGCATGCAGCATGCAAATGACGGGCAATGCAACGTATTGCACATCATTACGAAACGCAAAAGTCCAATTATTCTGTGGAAAACCATTTCCAAGGAGAGACCCGACAGCAATTCCAACTATTTCCGAAGTGTCCTTTTGGTGGCGACGAAAATGTCTTCATTGCCATCGACGCCGACGACAATTGATGACATTCAATTTCATTCCCGCCAAATGTGCCACTCGCGATGCTACACATTTCATTCACATTTTCAATCGGTGCCATTCTCAGGCCGCGCACCGATTGAAACATAATTGGACCCACGGGTGAGCCCCGAGATGCGGCAGCAGATCCTCGAAAAAAATGTCATAAACGATTAAGTGGTTCGCAAACGACGAAGGCAGCGACACACGACACATTGACATCGCACTCGGCGTAATTCGTCCAATTTTCGTTTCACTTTTATTCTTTTCAATCCGCGATAATTTGCCATCAACTTCTGTTCCAGCACGCAGACACACAGTCGCCCGGCAAATGGCAAATGGCTGGGCGTTTACTCACGTCTCCGTTCACGTTCGGCACTCGCATTCAATTTGATTATGTAAAATTGTAAAAATTCAACGGATACGATGTGATTGCCACGAGTGTGTGTCCGCACGCCGCATCTTGCGAATATTCTCGCCAAAACGGAGACGCTCGATCCGATGTGTAATTCAATCCAATCGCAGTGCGATGAGCAGAAAATCTGTATGAGAAAATCCAGTGCGTTGACGGGCGGATACATTGACCGTGTAAATTGGTTCGCATAATTTACCATTTCACAGTACATCGTCGGCTCGCCGACGAACGATTCGCGCGAACTGGGGTGAAGTGTGTGCGTCTCGCATTTTATGTCACATGACAAGTAGATATCCGCCGTGCTGCGCTGTCTTCTTTGATATCTGGAACGCGCGCTCGTGTGGCTTGTGTTGACATCGAAATGCGGATGACACTCATTTCGAATGCATCAATTCGAGCTGTCGTGCGTTGTCTCAATGATCTGTATTCGTCTGTCATTTCCCACCAACGTCCGACGTGACATGCATTCGCTCTGACGATGCGACGACATTCTTCAAAAACGAAAAAACGTTTGTTTTTTCGTCGTACGCTCACTGCTCAATCATCGGGTACGATGGCAATAATCGCCGATCCTACACAATGTTAGAACGCACATTCAGTGCAGAGTATAGACACTCGCAGTGCTGTGTCTGGGAGGCTCACTGAATTTAATGTCAACCAACCAGTTTCGCCATCTCGCTTTCGTCGTCGTTCCCGTCGCTCGTCTCGTTTGGAGTCAATTGAATACCAAGAGCAATCGCTGAGTGGGTACCGTGCCGCATCTAGTGAAACCAGTTAATCCGAAAAACTCTAATCGTTGAGTTGCCATCGGTTCGGTTTGTGTTGGCGAGAACATCACGTTTGTGTACGGACGCAATGAACGAAATGGCGTCGGCGCATCGACCTAATTTGAAAAACTGATGAGTCGAGTTGATCGAGTGGCGTGTCGCCAGTTCGTTGCCATTTACATGCGGTTTATGGTGACGACTGACTGCATCCATTATGGTGAATTTATGATGCGCATACGTCTGGGCGAATTTATTCCCATTTTTCTTTCCGAAGTCAAGCGGCCACTGACACATTAGCATGCGTCGAATGGCTGGGATGCGAGCAATGAGGCGAGTCTAGTGGATCGAATCGCACATTCAATTTGCAATTTACAATACACGAAGAAACGAACGAACGTGGCTTTACT
Organism: Porricondyla nigripennis; assembly: GCA_026546635.1. Taxonomy (NCBI): domain Eukaryota; kingdom Metazoa; phylum Arthropoda; class Insecta; order Diptera; family Cecidomyiidae; genus Porricondyla; species Porricondyla nigripennis. Next base: position 6,113 of record JANTFB010128971.1, on the reverse strand, counting down.
GATGTGGCAAATTCATCACAAAACATCATATTCCAGGCAGGCGTCACGTGTGTATTCAATTACATGCGTCTTTTCGTACGTGTCTCGAGCGATTCGAAAACTTCTTCCATTCGATGTCGGCTCCAGCGACCGGCCAACAGCACGATCTCCACGTTCAACATCCAACGTACGATTACGGAGCGGCACAATGCGACCGGTTGCTATGATGAAAATGACATTCGACTCATAAATCACATGCGCACACACGGTGAACGGTCAGCCGAGAGTGGTCATTGGCCAGTCACATAAAATGTGAAAGAGTGAGTTTTCGCTGACGACATTGAAACGGATTCTATTATTCATTTTCATTACGAACGACACGAACCTCTCACAACGTCAACGCAATAAATTAATTATCATTTACGCAAATCCGATTCAGCCCCACTCCCTGAACTCGCACACACCCAGGAACAGGTTCGTCCGAGCAGCTCAATCGATTGCAATTCGGCAAACAATAGCAGTTAGAAAGTCAGCATCGCCTTCATCCACTCATATCGTGCTCAAGGTTTTCAATTAACCACAAATCGAGCCAATAAGACGAATTTCGAAAATATTTAATTTGCCGAGTGCGACGGACCTGGCGAAAAACAAATAGAACCTAACATTGCATCTCGTACAAAACGCACCGTTGACCGAATGTTCCGAAAAGTGGAATGCTCATCGCAATGGACGAATAAACAATGACGAAAACGAAATGCCCGTCAACACGCCCGAACGTGCGTTTTTCGTGCGTTTGACCCGTTGGAAATCGATACGAATGTGGCGGCAGCGAAAATGGCACGGACAATCGGAGAGAATCAATATTGATTTTAACGAAAATAAGCGTGGATATAGCTGCGATAGCGCATCAACTAAATGGGCAAACACGGTGGCGTCGTAAACACGTATGACTCGTAGCATATTGACCGCGCTCTGATCAGTCCATTGGCCGTTGCGCCATCCAGTTACTGGAAATAAATAAAATCAACGAATTTCGCATTCCTACGATTGATGAACGCAATGATTTTCACACATTCGCGAACTAACCAAGCTCATTAAAATTCAAATGAGTCATTTTCGCATCGTGGCAACGCCGAAATGCACTTTCACCACGTTACAGATTCCCACCAATGCACGTCACTCGCTTTTATTTCCATTTTTTTCATCCATTTGCAATTGAGCAGCACAGCTGATGCTTATCACGTGCAGTGCATCTAACACTTTAACCTTCAACACGGTTTTCGTTGCCTTTTCCTTCGGTTGGCTGTTGCTACTACTGCTACCGTCGCCTCAGCAGCAACTACTACGGTGCTTCCGTATGGCATTGCATGGGATGTGAACGGCAAGATGCTCATTCCAATCATTACTTATTTACTCATGTCGTTTCAGTGCAATGAATGAGCAATACGAACAAAGTGCCTGCACAACACAACCAACCGATTGTGTGGTTGCATCTCGAGCTGCTCTTCGCATGCAAATTTTCCATTTCCAGTTTGTGTGCGGCTCGTTTGTCTAGCGACAATAAAAGTCATAGAGCGAGCCGTAAATTTTCGCATCCGAAGTTGAAACGATCGAATAAGCATGAGTAGAAATGTGCACTCTCCATGCGGAGTGGTAGTGGATGTCGTGTCTGCTCGCGAATAAACACTGGAAAATGCCAATTGGTTGCCATTTCTTTTCCGTGCATAAATCACAAAATTAAATTCACGGCATTTTAGTGTATCAAAGGCGTGCAGCACTTCTGACGAACGAGCGAACGAACGAACGTCGCAAATGCCACAACGTTTGGATCATTTCCCTTCTGCATATTTACGATTTGATTCATGCGCATTATAATGCACGCCTTGCCAGTGCATGATCGGCCATAAAAACCTTACGCAGAGCGAGCGCACAGCGTTGAGTTAACGATTTTTCACAGAATCAAATTAATAGGCGAGTGGCAGTGCACGCCACATGCAGCCAGGCACACACTCAGATCGTCTGGACGTGTGCGGAGGCGAGCAAAATGTGCTAACGCCCGGACGCCGAAATCACTCGTCCATTTTACGATTCAGGTTGCGGATTTCGCGCGATACGAATAAGAGACCTCTTCTTCCGTTGCTCGGGCACGGACACAGGCGCAGGCACGGGCGCAGACACACTCCCATTTCATGCGAGTGCATTTCGCCAATTTCGTATGCGATGCGGTACTGTCGTGTCACGTTCCATGACTTGAATTCTGAAATGTGCAGCCGTTCCGATCAGTCGGAACTGATTGAAATCACGCACCGGAAATGACAAGTGATGCAAAGGAGCCGCAACCGCTCTCTGGCGATTTGTAAATTCGAAAATTGCACGCAACCGACTGACCGATGCCTGCTGATGCTACCCGATGCTGACGACCGATGGGTGCGTGGTGTGGGCAAATCCTCATAATGGATTTTACATGTTCCTTGTGTAGCGCGAGCGTAAACAAATTGCAGCACATCGGCGTCGGCGGCGGCGAAATCGGTCAAATTATCGTTTTGTTACTATTCGATGACACCGTTTCGGGCGTTTGGGTGCGATTCTAATTTTGGAGCGTCGAACGAAGCGACAAAGAACGTCTGTGTGGCGCATTGACTCATCGTTTCGACGCCGAAAATATTTGCACAACAGTCGGCACACATCTGTCGTCGTTCACCGCTACAGGAGACGAGCGACTGCCGAAACGTTTATCCGACGATCGTTTGTTATTGTTTTGGTTGGGAGAGGCGGTCTTGTGGCGCACAGTTCAATGCGCTTCGATCAATGCACATCGTAAATCTCCAAGGTGTTTCCATCACCGTGTCTGCGTTGCCACTGAAAGTCACCTCACCCATCACCACCTTCCTCGTTCAGATTGAACTGTTCGAAATCACAATAAAAATCAATGCAAACAGGCGATACACAGAAATAATAATAACGAAAGGAGGAGGAACGCAAACACACACCGAACGTGTGTGTTGGACGCGAGCACGCGTTACCGTATCCACCGCGCACATTGTCGAATGGAAGATTTTCATATTTGCTTTGATCGAGTCAATAAATAAATAAAAAGAAAAAAAAACACGGCATGGTTGCGGTTTGCGCGTGCAACACATTAGATCTGACAAGAAGTTTATACGAAACGAAAAGGAAAGAGAAAAGTGTGAAAACAAAAACAAAAGCGACACGCCGCCGCCGAGTGAGTGCTGAATGATAAAAGTTTCGCTTCAAATTCATTTGAGTCGCGTTCGAAAATTCCGAGAAAATCGTTTTTTTTTTCTCTCTTTCGGCATTTTCAGTGGGCATCAGTGGACTGCCGAGACAGAGATCGATGGCGGCGGTGTGGAGAGGGGGTGAAGGATGATAGTGGCAGAAAGGGGAAGAATGGGCGAGCCTGTGTGCTTGCCCATGATTGAAATGTTGTTTTCGTTTTCAAATATTTAGTTCACCATCTGTTCATGTCGTCCGCATCTATTTGCATTCATTAATTGATTCGAGTGTCTTTAAATCTTTTCTTGTTTTCGACTTCTTCTTCTTCTTCTTCTTCTCGGAAAAGAGTGGTTTTTATCATTTTGTGATTGAAACGATGTCCCTCCGAATATGTTACGACTCTTTCGAGGCGCAACACAAAGCATATGAATGCCAACACAGTCGATCAGGCGGTGTTTTAGCGGCTGATGGAGGCGGACCGCACTCGAAGTAAATAATTTTACAAATGAAAAGAATGTTTGATATTTGTGACCCAATGAAGCTCAAATATTTATCAATTTTATTATTCATTCCGAAATACCGCGTCTGTGCGTGGCCGTTTTGCTTAATGCACAGCGAGCCATTGTTGATATGAAAATGAGAGCTGCGTTCCACTGGGTGCGCTTCGAGCGACACAATCGAATCAACGTTCATTCCGTTGTATCGACTGTGTCCCTCGCTGATTCAAGGGCAATGCACTCGAATGCTGTTCCGACAATATGATTGCAAATCGCTGGAGCTAGTCACCCATCGGCCATTGAACAATCGTGATAGATACGCCTCAAGTGGGCGATAGCTCGCTGACAGACCGATTTTTTTCGCCAGGTTCTCGTTCGCTCAAACATTTCCGTAGCTGCATATGATCGAGAGCTCGAATGACCTTGCAACCACATTGGCCGATGTCAAATTTTCGCTTTATGGCTGAGATCAAACTCTCGTTGCACGAAATGACGATCAAAAAATCGAAATAATCGTGGCCGATTGACGTCGTCACACCGGCGAGTCAAATTGTCATTTATCAGCCAGAACGTGGAATTGATCGTGCAAATTTATTTTGTATTCTGGATTTTTTGTTTCTTCCGTGCAGCACACTCTCGGGATGGAGTGGAGCGACTATCGCATGATGCGATAACCTCAAAAGTGATTTGATTTTTAACCCGGTGCGCACAGAAAAACAGATATGTCGGGGTAGAAGTGCGCGGCAAATGGGTCTGCGTCCGCTTGTTTTTCACTAGAAATTCCTACTATATTGACGTGGTCTCGCGTTCTTTGGCAGCTTCGAAAAATGGGATCCGCTTCCGATAAATAATTATTATAGAAAAAAAAAACACCGAATCGGTTGTTATCGCATCGATGTGTGTGCTTGTGCAAGTGTTGGCTCATGTTATGACTAGCCCTGGTGCAAAACAAAATTGCTCAACTCCTCGAATTCAGCGCACGATTGCGCATGGAATTCGATTTTCTCTTTGACGTTCCACACGTTCTGCTACCCTCGATTCGATCTGCACAATCAGCATTGTGTGTGTTTGTATCTTGCGATGACCTCTCTAATCCGAAAAATTTATTTGAATATTATTGTTTTTAGTTTGATTCGTTCGATAGCACGTATGCGAAACCGCGGTCGAATCATCTCGCCTCCGCCATGTGCCAGCCAAGAAGATTCGGTAAATGCGTAATCGGAAGCATGGCCTCTTCTCACATGGATCGCATTAGAATTTCGACACTACGATTTGGCGACGGCGCTGTGCGAGCACGGGGATTGTGTGTTGCGACTCAACTTGAATGAGTCACGTTTTTTGTCTGGTTAGTCGAATTCTGTGGGACTCGATGGATTTGATGATGAAAGAAAAAATCGTTATCGATTCCTTATCAGGAAAATTGAATGAAGTGTTGAAGGGGAAAACGAACGAAAAGTAGAATAAAATCGATGAGCCGGTGAATGTGGCCGCAGCGAAATTCACACCATATCGCATTATATTCCTCTCAACTTGAATCAGCAAAAAGACAGACATCGGCCCGACGATAATGTTTCGAAGACAACACAGTTATCGGCACGGAATCTCAACATGAGACAGTCGCGTGATCTTTCTCTTTCCCCTCTTCGTCTAGTGCCTTCATCATTCTTCGTCGATGTTGATGTTGATTTTTTGTGGCACTTATGCGATAAACTCGCGAAATAGTTGAGCAAATATGAATGCGACGATATGCGTGTGCATGAAAATGTCAGTTGGCTTGATGGTCGTTCACATTGCGGATCGAAGTAAACAATATTTGAAGTCCCGTAATCGATGGGCTCATCTTATCTATTTATGGCCGCTTGAATTCAACTCGAGACATCATTTTCATTTTCATCGATTCTCGTTGGACGGGGCTCGCACGTGAGCCGACGACACAAACAAAAACCGTTCACATTTCCAATTTCAATTGTCCATTCGCGCTGAACATTTATGGCACACTCTTGAAGAAATTATATCGCATCGCCTATCAGACTCACTATCTGGATCGACTTCAGATATTTTCGACACATTGAAGCACTCATTAGTCCGTCTGCCGAATAATTTCGATAAGGAGCGATAGGCGATACAGATAGAACTGGTGGCAATGTCGACTGCACACTTGGGCAACCACACTTGAAATTGTTCGCGGAAAAATCCGCTTCGATCTAGCTGCAGCTCGAGCGGTGCCAGCTCCATACTCCCAATGAAAATGGTTTCGTTGCTCCCATTTTCGTGTTTATCTGAATGAAAATATCGCTCTGCCGCGTGCCACAGCCACACATTTAGCATTAGAGTGGATCGGTTTGTATGGGGATTTTCTAACCCCATCGGCTACATCGGTTTTTGAGAAGAGGACAAAAAAAA
>JANTFB010128860.1:0-11215 GCA_026546635.1 Porricondyla nigripennis | reverse complement strand
TACGGCGCTGAATTTCTTTAGGGGTAAGCTAATAAAAACGCTGGGAACAAATTGAATTTTTTTTCGTGACCCGCCTTATTGTCCAACATGGCAGTTAAAGTGTTAATTGCTCGAATTTGTAAACTTTCATTTCGAGGATTTTGAAACTGGGAGTAATTTCGATACATTTTATTTCGTGAAACAAAGTCAGATTCATGCGGACACAAGCTACACATCGTAACACGTGTGGTTTGGACAATTTTAACACACAAAATAATGCGTAAAGTACGCACGAATAACCATGGAATCCGTCAACACACCCTGTTGTTGTATGTGTAGCTTTTGCACTGAAACTGCATGGCTTCTACACACCACGTACAGACCCGTTTTTGAGAGTGTACCTACAATGTACCGCAGAATCCTCCGCTCTGAACTGTATCGAATTCATTTGCTTCTTACGGCTACGATTCAGTCGACGTTTGATTTGCATAAATCAATCGCTTCTTCTGGCGATCCAAAGTCCATTGCTCGGGATGCGATTGCTTTCGGTGCTTGTGCATGTTTGAGTTCGATTTGAACATTTTCGGGCAGTAGGGGCATGTGTACAAATTCTGACCCGTGTGCGATGCGATGTGTTCCTATTCGTCGATGGGGACTTCCAATTTCATTTTGTTTCGAAATGATTCATTGCCATTCGACTTACCGTTAACGTCAACTGTCGTTTGAACTTTTTCTCACAAATCGTGCACTCGTAGATCGCTTCTCCGTGCACAATTTGCATATGTTTTTTTAATGCGGAACGCGATGGTTTCACCTTCTGGCATATTGTGCACGTTTGAGGTGGCTCTGTGTGCCTTTTTCGATGTTCGTTCAGGCTGCCTTTGTTCTTCAGCCAGGTGCCGCATTGTGGGCACTCAACGCGTGGCTCTTCCGTCTCCCTGTGTGACAACATATGCTCCTGGAATCCTCCCCTGGACTTGAATATTCTCGCACAAATATCACAAATCCGTTCTTCCATTCGTTCATGCACTTTCAGGGTGTGCATTTTCAACGTTTGCTCCAATTTGAAACTGAAAAAGAGAAAACCAATGATTTCATATTGGCACGAGTCGTGTTCCATTCACGTACATTTTCTGGCAAAATTCACAGACGAATTTTTGATCGCCGATCGGATGCACATCGATCACGTGCCGCTTGAGTTTATGCCGCTGCGTAAATCTTTTGTTGCATTTGTCGCAAACAAACATGCGATTTTTCTGGTCGGTGTGGCGCAATTGATGCGCCGTCAATGCCCTCTTTTCATTGAAACGTCTCGAGCAAAGTTTGCATCTGTTCCGATTACACGCCGATTGAGACCTTCTTGCGATTTTGAATTTTATTTGCAACTCACATAAACGTGTTCGGGTCGATGTGCCAACTGACATGGTGCAGAATGCGGCCGCGCAAAATGTACTTCTTGTTGCAGCACTTGAGATATGCACGGGATATTTTGTGTTGCTGGAGATAGTGCTCCTTGGCGATGAGCCACGAATCGAATTTGAATTCGCACGAATCACACGCCATATGAAAGTAGTCCGGGATCCTCATTTCCAAATCGGCCTTGCGATTCCCATCAGCATCGCTCGATCCACACACGTCATGATCGAGAGCCGTTGGCTGACCTTCGAGCTTCTCTCCGTTTTGTCCACGTTTGCTTTGCCGTGGCTTAGTTGATTCAACAACATTCACTCTGGCATTGTTATCCAATTCGAGGTCGTCATCCGATTTCACGGCCAGTTTAACCGAATCACCCTCTTGATTCTCAGACGTTGGAATAGCAAACAAGGTGGCAGTCGATTCGTGGTTGTCACTGAGGTTATTTCCCAGTGTGTTGCCATTGGTCGCTTTTGAAGACACCTGTCGATGTGCAAGGTACACCGATTCATAGAACAAGTCAAATGTTTCAACCTGAGACCAGCATTCTGTGCAAATTCTCTCCATCGTCCAGTCGTTAATTTTGTTCGCCTGCAATTTCGGTAGTAAAGATGATTTGACCATGTCGCGGACAATTACACGCACAGAGGCGAATGCTCACCAAAAAGGTAAAATGTTTGATCAAAATTTCGGCAATTTTCAATCGCTGTCCTTGGCAACCGAATATTTGAATCGTATCGCTCGATGTTAGCAGGCAGAATGGGCATTGATCGGCGACCTGTTCCATGGTGACCGTATTCTCGAAAGCGGGTGACCGAGCACAGCAAGATAAACAAAATCAATTGTTTATATTCGATTGTCAGGACAGCCGTTCAACAGCTGTCAAAAAATCTGGTGCGAAAACCCCCAGAACGCAGCGTTCGTCCATCGTCGTTAACGAAAAATTGAAATCTGAATCATTAGCAGCACATTTCCCCCGAAGCCCATCGATTTGGCACTTGATCACTCACAATCGATTTTGATCGATTCGAATTCGCTCGGAACGCATGTGGACAATGAGGAGGAATTTCAAATTGATATTCAAATGGCAGTCATACCTGCTATCGCACGCGTTTACACAACGCATTCGATGCTAACGCGATGTACGTCGCTCGTGAGCGCGTTTTCTGCAATTCAGCAGCATTCGCTGAACGTTGGATGTTTGTCCATATGATGCAGCGAGACAACTGTGAGACGCAAACCGCATGACATTTTCAGTTCAAATTATTCGTTCACCGTCCATCCGTGTTAACTGAAACTGATTTTTGTGAATTTCATCATCTTGCGCTAGTCCCCATTTTTATTTTCGCACCAATTCGAACCAAACACCGGAGTCACATTGATTCGAACACGTTGAATAAGTAATTGATTTCGGAAATTTCTCAATTGGTAAGACATTCAATGGATTTATGTGTTGGTTTGGCTTTGATACGATCCGCTATGATTTTTTTTCATTGTCTAGCTTTTCGGAATAAGCAAAAGACGAGCGAAAAGCACATCGTCCGGCCATTTTGTTCACGAAAACCTATTTTTCGACGAGGCCGTCGATTATTTGCATCGAATCGGGATAAATCGCATTTGATTTTGCGTCGCCATACCGAACATATAATGGATTCCGGCAGCGATGAGGAGAGCTTTATCATCCGTCGTCATAAAAGTAAAGCCGCTTCACGCGCTGTGATCGACTCAGATACCGAGTCGAACACTTCGGACCACAGTTCAGATGGATCGGATGTCGAGACACCCATGAAGCAGAAATCGAAAAAACCGAAGCGAAAAGTACTCGATTCTGATTCTGATTCAGAAGACGACAACTACAACAGTGGTGGTGCGGATGAAAGTGATGGTGCGGATGGCAGTGATAATGATGATGCAACCGACGATGACGACGATAGTGAGTCGGACGCAAGTGAACCTCCCAATGAGCGAACAAGCCGTGAACGCGCGAACGACGATTTGGCGGCCCGTTTGACAAATATGTCGATCCGAAAGGCAGATGAAGATGATGACATTGTCGTTTCCGAATCGGAGGAGGAGGTTGAAGCATCAGACAACGAACATGAAAACGGATCGGACGACGAAATCGAGGCATCATTCTTGGAGCAAAGGGAGTGTTTTTCACCGCGCACACGACGCAGCATAACAGGGCATCGACCAAAAGATTTGTTAACATCAGAGGAATCGGACGATGATGACAAATCGGAAGCCATTTCGCCCATATATCAGCATCACGAAAATACCGACGTCGTCCACGATAGCGACGATAACGATCAGTCATTGCATGGTCGAAAATTGTTCGAAAGTATAAGTGAATCGACGGTGAAAAGAATGCCTCAAGCTAAACGCCCGGACAATACGTCAATGTCAGCGTCCACTGCGTCTGAGAGCCACAGTTCTACAGTCACCGAAACCTTGGAGCAATCCGCATCGACGACCGTAAGTCCATCGAACGTCCACAAATCAGTATTTCAGCTAAGCAACACCAGTGCCAATGCTAGCACGGAGCTCGACATGATCGTGGACCAGTCGAAATCGACAAACGCGTCATCTGTTGTTTTGATTGATTCCAGTGATGATGAATATTATGTACCGGATAGACGACTCACATTAGACTTCAATAAGTTGCCAAACGTATCGACTCCGCGCACGAACGATTTGGTGCAACCAAAAATCGGTGGTGCCATGAAGAAGATACCGCCGAAGGCTAAGAAAGGTGTATCGCAAGAGTATTACGATAAAAATATCGAGAAACTCGCATCGCTGAAGAAAGAATTGGATAACAATCGCGATCTGTTCATACGACTCGGCCCAACATTGCCCGACAAAGGCATGAACCTGCAAAATCGAATTTCGAGATTAGACGGAGAAGTTATCACCAAGCAGAAATATATCGAGACACTTTACGTAGAAGAAGAGATGCCACCACCGCAGCCAGTTCAAATCGGTCAGCCGCCGAAACGGATTTCTTGGGTGGATCTTGAGAAGGGTACAAATGCCATTCAAACGAAATTCACTGGTGTGATAGGAACGACAAACTTCGCTGAGGAACGCGAGGTGGTACTGAAGAGTCTGAGAAATGCGCACACGGAGATGGAAACGTGTCCGAAGGAGGACACTCTGGCGCCAACACCAAGCGGACTGAAGATATCGTTGATGCCGCATCAGCAGTACGCGTTATCTTGGATGCTGTGGCGTGAAAAGCAGAAACATCCGTGCGGCGGCATTCTGGCTGACGATATGGTAAGTAGCCTGAGAGTAAGATTATTACGACTAATCTCTTCGATGTTTGCGTTGAACAGGGGCTGGGGAAAACACTTTCGATCATCGCCCTTGTGCTTGCTGCTGAGGAAATTGAAAATGCCAAAGAAGACAATGGCGGACCTGAGTCTTCCGAAGATGATGATGAGGACAGCGGGGGAGAGGTCAAGACGAATAACCAATGGGCGTCCAAGGGAAGACGTGCTGATTGTGAGTATCGTATTCCCCACAAATTGAAAAGTCCCAAATGCCGGATGTTGACTCAAATCTATCCCCCGGAGAATTAGATTACCACGGCGGCACTCTAATCGTATGTCCGGCATCATTGATAAATCAATGGGAGAAAGAGGTCGAGAATCGGGTGACACGAAAATATTGTTCGGTTCGCATGCATCATGGCAACAGCCGTGAATCGAATCCCAGGCAATTATCCAAACACACGATGGTCATCACAACGTACGGCGTGATCAATAGCGAACAAAAGAATCGAGTAAGTCTTCTCTTAACTTCCGCTTGCAACCAACCACCGAATGTATCCGAACTGTTATCGTATTTGGCTGTTTAGGGTGTATTGTTCAAGATTCGTTGGGACCGTATAGTGCTGGATGAGGCGCACATTATTCGAAATCACACCACGGGCATGGCACAGAGCTGCTGCGGATTGAGAGGCAAACGACGCTGGGCACTGACCGGCACCCCCATACAAAACAAAGAGATGGACCTGTTTTCGTTGTGGAAATTTCTTCGGGTGCGCGGATTCGACAATTTAACCAAATTCAGAAGATGGATGCAAATCAACACCGCAGATGGTTTGAATCGATTAAATGCACGCCTGCAACCGATGCTGTTGCGTCGCACCAAAGCCGAACTCCAAGGCAAGGGCGAACTACAAAGTTTGCCCGACAAAAATATCGAAATCATTGTAGTGAAGTTGGGCACCGACGAAATGAACGTTTACTCGAAAATACTATCGTTGTCGCAAACGCTGTTCGCCCAATTTATGAATCAACGATCGCATCGGCAGGAATTGAATGGAATGACGTCGCGCAAAGATGATGTGTTCCGTAAAATGCATGCAAAGTTCAAACGAATGCATGGGGACATGCAGGAAGTAAAATCGTCACAAATCCTGGTTTTGCTCACTCGTTTGCGTCAAATTTGCGACCATCCTGGTCTTATCGATGCGGTAAGATGATCGGGACACTAGTCCTTTCAGAAATGCTCTTTCCGGAGGCCCATTTTGTTTTTCATAAAATCGACGTTTCATTCGTTTTCAGATGCTGCAAGATGAAGACGCTATGGGATCAGATTCAGAAGATGAGGAGCTGGCGGAGTTGGATTTATTGGCGCAAATCAACAATTTGAATATCGGAGAAGATAATGAAATGAACAATAACAGCAATAATGATGATGGTGACATCCAGCACATTTCAAGAGCATCGTCGAAAGTTTTGCTCCGATCGAATCCAGTGTTCGATTTGGAGAGACAAAGTTCAAAGGTAAGTCGAACGCTCGTTAAGACACGGATTGAATTGATTGAAATATGCTCTCTCAAATCGTCCACAGTGCCGGAAAGTGCTGGAGATTATTCGCAACATTCAATTGGCTGGAGACGATAAAATCGTTGTGGTTTCGCAGTGGACGAGCGTGCTCACTATATTGGCGAATTTCCTGAACCGGAACCGCTTCAATTTCGTTGAGTTGACCGGGAAGACTGCTATCAAATTGCGCAACGACATTGTGATCGATTTCAATATGTCATCAACACCGCAACGGGTGCGAAACCATATTCGCTTTCAATCGATTACACTTAACTCGATAATTGTCCGATTCTTCTAATTTAGATAATGCTGTTGTCACTGGTCGCCGGCGGCGTGGGCTTGAATTTGACCGGGGCCAATCATTTGATTTTGATCGACCCACATTGGAATCCCCAGCTTGAGTCACAAGCATTCGATCGTGTTTATCGTGTCGGTCAATCGAAACCGGTTAAAATATATAAGTGAGTAACAGTATTCTTTAAATATTTTCCTAACGTAACGTGTTCATACCTTCGAACATAAAAATGATTTCGCCAGTGATTTGATGACTTATTCAAATATTCATAATATCGAACATGAATGATGAAATAGGGATTTCGAGAAGACATTGTTTTGCTGTGATTGCATCAGGTTCTGAAGAATGATCATTCAACATAAGACAAACTGCATTTGTCCGTCGCATTCTTCGAAACCGCTTCACTGAATTCACAAAGCTTCATTCGTAACTCTTTCCGCATTCATAATTTCGAAACCGTTCAATGCCATTCTCCTCTCTCGAGGTGTTTGGGATGGACTCAAGAGCAGTGAAGAATCGGCAAAAACCCTTCAGTCGGGTTCATTTCCAGAACATTCATTATCCAACGAGAAGATTCCCATTATCAAAAAATAATGAAGCGACTTATCTTCTTGCATCGATAAATTGTCGTTGGAAAAATCGCCATTGGCAATATGCCCCCCCCCCCTCCTCCTATTATTCTTTGATTTATACTCCACAAAATTCGCGTTAAAAAAACGACACACGCATAGCACTAGTAAGGCGTTCGTCTCGTACGTATGAATCCTCAACAGATTGCTGTGAGATCGCTGTATGCTGCTCCATTCTCCACAATAACGAATTAATAATGAATAATTTTTAACTTTTTTCGCCCACACCAAATAGGCTTCTGTGCGAGCATACGGTCGAGATGGGTATTAAAGCGATTCAGGAGCGAAAACTCAATTTGTCGGAGAATGTACTCACCGGATCGAAAAGTGCATCAGCCAGCAAACTGTCATTTCAAGATTTGTGTCAACTCTTTCAGATGTAGGAGAGAAAAGAAGAAGTCGAGGGCATATTATTCATTTTTTTATATATTTTTAACGACGACCACCATTGTTATGACGGGTCGAAATGAATCCACTTGCAATGGATTTTCATCTAATCGGATTCATATTCATATTAATATTATTGTTGAGAAAATCGAAAGTATATTTATCGCTATTCCACGGATCAATCTCCAGTCTATTCCATTTAAAATAAATGTACAGTGATTCGCAAAATACTTTCCGATGAGAGATGGTGGTTTTTTATCGAATGATTTCATCGCTGGCATTACAGCCACCTAACGCAATTACGCAATCATGCAATTCGTTGGATCGCTTGGGAGTCGGAGCGGACAAGAGCCCAAAATAAACCGAAATAAGTATTAATTCAGCGAGGTACGAGTATATAAAACAAGTCGAACGTCTCAATCTGAGACCAGCATTCTATGGAAATTCCCGATGTATCGCTCGATGTTGGCAAGCAAAACGCGCATTTATCGGTGGCCGAAATGAACAAGATTCATTGCTCATATTCGTTGGTCCGGTCAGTCGCTCAACAGCTGTCACATTGACTGGTGCGGGACTGCATTGATTGTCCCAATCAACGAAAATTTCAAATTACAATTCCTCGCAGAACTCTCTCTCCAAGTCTTGGTTAACACCGTATTCGCTCGCGACACCGGACAACGCATTCAACACTAACGCGATGTCCGTCACTTGTGAGCGCATTTTCTACAATTCAACATGCGCTGAACGCTGAATTGATGTCTATATGTTGCGAGAGACAATTTTAAGACGTACGTTCTCCATACATTCGTGATAACCGAAATTGATTTTTGTGAGTTTCATTACCTACCGCTAGTTCCCATTTTTATTTTCGCAGAAAGATGCCGGATTCGGATCAAAGAGTGAAGTCGTATTGATTCGAACACATCGAGAAGTAAATTGATTTCGGAGATTGTGCGATTGTGTGATCGGCAAATAAATATTGCGGTGGATTGGTGCGATCCGCTATATTTTTTTCATTAACTAATTTCGCCGGTTGATCAAAAGGCCAGCGAGAAAAAACATTTTTTCGGCCATTTTGTTCATTAAATCCATTTTTCGTCGAGACCACCGATTTGTAATTATTCGAATCGGAGAGAAATCGCATTTTGTTTCGTTTGGTCTTCGGTCGACATACCGAACACTCAACTCAATGGATTCCGGCAGCAATGAGGAGAGTATAATTTATCATGCAGACATCGAATCGGATACTGACTCAAATACATCGAAGCACTGCTCGAATGGATCGCATGCTGACACACCCGTCATGCAGAAAACGAGAAGAGTATTGCGAAAATTGCCCGATTCTGAATCCGAAGACGGCATCGGCAACAGAAATGGTTCAAATGACAGTGATGATGGGAGCAGCGATGATGTCGATGGTGAGTGCGATGCGAATGAAATGAGCGAACCTGCAATTGAGCGCCTGCCGGCTGCCCTTGCGAATTGGCGAAGGAAAGAAGAAAGTGTTTCTGACGCTTTTGAATCGGACGAAGAGAACGAAGCATCAGTGTTGGAACAAAGAGAGTGCTTTTCACCATGCACACGACGCAGCATAACAGGACATCAATCAAGAGATTTTTCAACATCAGACGGATCGGACGATGATGATGGTGATGAAAAAGAAGGTCGAAAACTGTTCACGAGTAAGGATGAATCGACGGCGAATGCAATATTTGCATCAACCACTAGGTCTGAGAGCCAAAGTTTTACAGTTGATAAATTTGACGGACTATCAGCAAGTCCTTCGAACGTCGAAAATTCAGAGTTCCAGCTGAACTCCACCAACGACTATAGTAGTACTGTGTTCGAAACGTTCGAGAACCAAACGATGGAGTTCAGCGATGATGGAGATCGAGTACCGGATAGACGACTCTCATTAGACTTCAATTCGCTGCCACACGTATCGACTCCGAATCGACAGAAGATGACGGAGATCGTTGAATTAGGTATTTCACAAGATGAAAACTTCAGAATAAATCTTTGACCCAATCCAGGAGCACACGAAAAATGGTTTTGGGTTCTGTGAAAAATCTGGCGAGCGGAAAATCCATATTCGTAAATTACGAATTTTTGTTCGAAAGCTTTATTTATTACTGCCATTTGCCTCTATATTTGTTCTCATGAAAAGAAGATATAACCGCGTGCTGCGGTTTGTGTGCGCAGACTGTTGCGTGACCGGTTGTGTGAACGGAACAAATATATAATATGAAGAGAAACAGAATATACTGCCGATGACAAATGAGGATAGAAATCAATCTCTATCCCTAACTACTAAAAATGCTTATTTAAGAGGAGCCACGAAGTTTGAAAAAAATCTTCTGATGCAGATCGTAACCATTCCTAAATTTTCTTGAGAACAAATATTGGAGCAAAAGTCAGTAATAAAAAACTGTTTCATACGAAAATTGTTTTTTTTTCTGCAGAAAATAAAAGATCTGTTTTCCTCGATTTATAGCTAGCCAGGTTTCTTAGATTTTACCAAAGATTAGTGTGTTTGCGTGTGTTCCTAGATTAGACCAAAGATTAATTCATCGTTTTTTTTTTACATCTACCGACCCTAATATTTATTCGTCCAACCTCGCCTGAAAAACGCGTGAATCTGCAAGACCGAATTTTGGCATTAGATGGAAACGTTTTTAAGGAAGACATACTTCAGATGCCATCAGCGCAGCCAGCCGAAATCGTTAAGCGGCCGAAAGCAGTTTCTTGGGCGGATCTTGAGAATGGTACAAATGACATTCGAAAGAAATTCACTGGTGAGGCAGCTGCGCTGAACTTTGCCGAGGAACGTAATGAAGTGTTGAAGAGTCTAAAGAATGCGAACACGGAGATGGAAACGTGTCCCACGGAGGACACTCTGGAGCCAACACCTAGCGGACTAAACATATCACTGATGCCGCATCAGCAGTACGCGTTATCTTGGATGCTGTGGCGTGAAAAGCAGAAACATCCGTCCGGCGGCATTCTGGCTGACGATATGGTAAGTAGCCTGAGAGTTCATCTCAGCGGAATAAGATTATTACGACTAATCTCTTCGATGTTTGCTTTGAACAGGGACTGGGGAAAACACTTTCGATCATCGCCCTTGTGCTTGCTGCTGAGGAAATTGAAAATGTCAAAGGAGACAAAGGCGGGCCTGAGTCTTCCGAAGATGATGACGAGGACAGCGGGGGAGAGGTCAAGACGAATAACCAATGGGCGTCCAAGGGAAGACGTGCTGATTGTGAGTATCGTATTCCCCACAAATTGAAAAGTCCCAAATGCCGGATGTTGACTCAAATCTATCCCCCGGAGAATTAGATTACCACGGCGGCACTCTAATCGTATGTCCGGCATCATTGATAAACCAATGGGAGAAAGAGGTCGAGAATCGGGTGACACGAAAATATTGTTCGGTTCGCATACATCATGGCAGCAGCCGTGAATCGAATCCCAGGCAATTGTCCAATCACAAGATAGTTATCACAACGTACGGCGTGATCAAAAGCGAACAAAAGAATCGAGTAAGTCTTCTCTTAACTTCCGCTTGCAACCAACCACCGAATGTATCCGAACTGGTATCGTATTTGGCTGTTTAGGGTGTATTGTTCAAGATTCGTTGGGACCGTATAGTGCTGGATGAGGCGCACATTATT
>JANTFB010128749.1:0-11215 GCA_026546635.1 Porricondyla nigripennis | reverse complement strand
TCGCAATGGGCTGGGCATGGCAACGATTTGGTGCGCCACATGCATCGCTGCGTCGCGAAAATGATGCGATTTTAACAGCCAATCCATGGAAATATTCTGATATTACATTTCCGCGAACGAATCGCAATCGAATTCCATCGGAATGGCGTTTCGTAATGGGAAATGAACGGCCAAATGTCCGGATCAATGTGATATGGCATGCAGTCACCGTGTGGGAGATGGGAGTGAATCCATTATGCGATCGCTATCAATCGACAGACGGTAGCAATGCGACGTGCGACCGCATTCATTCCGAAATTCCCATTCACACCGAACGATCGCATTTCATCGAGCACATTTTGCGTCGCATCAATAAATTCCCAGGCAGCAGGCGAGTGCTGGTGTCTGTGCGACGAATGAATTCATTTTTCGGCGTGATGTGATTCCAATTGACCTCACAGCAAATGGCACGTTAAACGGTCAGGCTGACGACGACAGAGAGATAGAGACGAAGGAAGCCAAGGAATTGCAATTGAATCGCAATGACGCGCCAATGACCATGGCGATGGGAGCGCGCGTACGAGCTGTCAACATCACAGTTCACATCAATAAATAACAAAATGCAAACAGCGCGAGTGATTTGCCAGCTATTCTCCGTTCGCATCGCGACTTAATTGCGTCGTTCAGTGAATTTTATTACATTTATCACTATCAGCATGCATGCGAGCGACTGGTCGCTCATGTTGAACTTTGTCGACGCAATTCGCGATGATGTTCGTCGATTCGTTCGATAGATTCGAATGTCGACTGGTCGGCATCTGCAATTATCTGCGCCACGACAGCACCTCTTTCTGCGACTGCCGCACAAATGAATCGCCTTCTATATAATCGGCGACTCGTACAATTTTCCTAATGCGAACGCGATCGTGTATGATTATGTGCAATGCATAAATGTGCATAAATATGAGCGTAATGATGTGCAGCTCAAACGGCCAAGCTCGTGCGTCGGCAGCGTGTCTATGGCTCGTTCGCATGGCAATCATCCGAGCCGAACCCGATGCACAAACACACGCACAGCGATCGGAGTGAATGCTGAGATGGAATGAGGCCCAGTCACAATGCGCATTGTGCCGACGAACATGCTCTGTTAAGTAGTTATAAGCCGATAAGTATTTAGAACGATTGCGTTCCCACTTCCAGCACATCCACATGCGAACTCCGGCCATACGATATACGACTCGCACGCACACACCGCATGCATATGATGAAGTCGCGCGGAACTGGTTCTTCGTGTTGTTTATCGTTATTGGCGTTCCAATAAACGAGCTCAAATGGATGTGCCACGAGTGGCGCACATCTGTGTGGGGAATTCTTTGTGCAGATTAAATGAAGCGAACGCGACGCGACGCGACGCGACGCACGCTCAACTCGGCCCGGCACATCTGCGACTCACCAAATAATGATGAACGGTAGAATGTGAGCAATTTCACGGGCAAACAAAAAATAGTCGACGCATCGATCGATGTATTCAAATTAGCAGTGCTTCGAGTCCGACCGTGTCCACTGGTCTGTTCGGTCGACGCGAAGTGGTTCTCCACGTCACTCGTTAAACCCGATCGACGAGTATGCCACGTTTCGATGTTCGGAAATAGGAACGCGGCGCTCAGAAACATCAATTAAATTGTCGGCGAATCGTTTAGCTCTCATCGCTGAAATACCCGTACGCATGCGACCCCGAAAAGCCACCGGACTGAATCGATTGAACCACCGCACATGCGTCCGTTCACTCTGGGCGTGTGTGTTTGTGTGACGCTGTCGGCCGAAAAACCGCACATTTACCTTCGTCTGTCATCCGATGCGGTGGGGAATGGACCAAACCGAAAACGGATACAGCTTACGGCCTCATTCTCGATAAGGTCATTTTCAAATTCGCATCGAATGGACGGGGAAAAACAGACGCGCGAACGCACACGCACACAGTCGTTCGCCAATTTGTTTGGCTTTGCGAACGAACGAACAGGAAAAAATTGTCTCCTAATCCATGGCCATTGTGTGCTGAAGAAAGGAAGAAAAAAGGCGCAGACACACACACACACATACGCATGGCGTCCTACGGTGTCTGGTCACACAAAACATGCGATGGCATCCATCAGTTCGGGGTGTATTCGGTATATGCAGCATGCAGCGCACGACCGAAGCACAGATAAAGTTCATCGAATCGTTTAATTTTGCATAGAATGGCGATGGCCACACGCTTCTCGTGCGAGAGATTGGAGAGAAGAGATGGCAAAAAAAACCGAACGGTGAAGTGGAGAGGAACCGTTGCAGCCGTTTGACGTCGAACAAACGAGTTCAGACGAACACAATGGCTGGGAGCGCACAATGAACGACTAACGATACATATTACGTGTTTATTTTGTGGTCGTAATGGTCCCAGCTTTATCATGCGATGTGCGATGCGGCCCATGAAAGGGAATGTCATACAGTCGGCCCGCCCGAAGTCATTACCATCACCACCGCCACCGGTCTATGGGTTTGTGTGACGTGTGTCTCTGTGCATGTCCTGGACCTGGAGCGTCCATAAAATTTTACGCATTTTATTCGGTCGGCGGAACGATGAACGTGAATGTCTCGCACCGGGCGATGATCTGAATCCTTATCGATTCGCATCGTCGCCACGGATGAATCCAAGGCTATCTGTCCTCGGTTGCTACCAGTCCACCAATTCACATCCCAATTATTGTCGCCGAAAATGCAATTGATTAAAATTCCGTTGGACGGCACAGGCACACGCCATTAAAAATAGAAAAGCGGAGTCTGGCCGGTGTTCGTGATCCGCATATCGCGTCGTCCATTTTATCGAATGGATTCGTTCTGGGCCAGAAAACACTCGCCCCCGTTTTTTTCCTGTTTTTATTTGCGCCGTTCAGTTTGCGGGAAATCTGGCGCTGAAGTGATTCACACTCATTGAAATGGGTGTCGATTACTTTCGGTCGGCACGGCCACTGGCGTCGCGGTCGTGGCTGACACGCGTTTTTACAGCAAACGGCCCGATTATCATCGGAAACGTTACCGTCGATGCCATGGCGGGTGCGAGAGGCGCTGAGCACCATTTAGCCGACAAGAACGAAAGCGTACAGAAAAAGGTCTCGCTCATCACCGTGTGGCACATATTTACGATGTTTTACTACCGTTTCAATTTCGAGTGATGGCAACGGCATTTTTCGCCGTAATGCATTCGCAACATGCGATGAGGACAGTGGCCACTCTCCATCACTCCTCCCGTGCTCTCTCCCGTCGGCTACCGTTTTATTGCTTAGAACGAATACATTTTATTGGGCTAAGCCTTGGAATTGTTTTCTATCCTTTTTTGTGGGATTATATTTCGAGAACAGCGCCTACGATTTTTTCCACGTATCTTGAAATCAAAGATATAATTGAATGAGTATAGTGGACCGACCTTAAGCCGAGAAATGGCCAATCGTCTTATTAGGGCGGCTGAATGTTGCCAAAAATTAGTTTATCGGCGATATTTCGAATGCAGCTCATAGATAGTGGTTCGTATGCTCCCTTTTAAGGTTTTCCAGTTCATTAGTGTGATTCCTGGATTCTCATGAATGGCTCGTGTCAACCCTAGTGAGCTCGTGGGCTCACTAGGGTGGCCTTAGGTTACATGTGGTCACGGTAGGTTCATCAGTGTGACTCTTCGGATCACCGAAGTGGCCTTTGCGCACACTAGGGGGGTCATCACTAGGGTGGCTCTTAGGATCACTCAGCAGAATCTTAGTGAAATTAGGGTGGTCCACAGGATTACTAAGACTCTCCCGATGATCTTTATCGATCTCTTCAGGAGCAACGAACTCATCCCTAGATTTTCAGAACCGCTCGGTACTCGCGAAAACAACGGAACCCGTCGAAAAACGAATTGAGCTCTTCTATGTTTCGTCTCAAGTTCTGTCTGAGCGTTACTACCCACCCACTTGGCAGTCTATTTTCATTCGTAATGGATTCTACTTCGCTGCGGATAACTTTCGTCCGTGACATCCTCATATCTCTCAACGTTCCACGACATTCCGTTCGCTGTGTGACCGACCGATGCCAGGAGAGGCCAAACCGTTTCCAAATACCGCAGCAAAACAAAACAAAACATAATGATGACGATGCCGATGCCGAGGCCATAAAACTGGATCATAAAATCGAAACAATTTCGTGCATCTTTTGTTGCGTCGCGTTTCGCTTCGTATTTTTTTCACCGGGACCGACGTTATCGTCGCGGCATCAATACAAAGTGAAAACGATACCGATACGTGCGTAGTATCGTCGCCCCTCCTCGGCCCAGGTGTGTATGCAAAGGAATGGCGGACTCGAAACATGGTCGCTCACGCACAAAATTTATACGGCCACGGCTGGACGATGCGATATCATCGAGAATTACACACTAACTCCTCTAGCGCAATACGGCGCAGTACGGCAAATACGAAATGTAACGAAGAATCAGATGGGTGAACGAGGGCGATGGGCACGGCCACCACACCGAATCAACAGCAATTTATTTTTATTTGAAATTCAACAATGTGATCGGAGAATAATTACGGTCGAGCGCAGTGCCACCTCACCCCATGCACCTCAGGTCTCATGGTCGCACCGCGCCAAATGCAGATACAATTACTCGAGTCTATTCATTTCGGTTCATTCTTTCTTCGTTCCTTTTTCCACTTTTTTTTCGGGTGTTTGTTGTGCTTTCGGCTGGCCGCGCGTCCCTTTCGTCCCGTTTCCGACCGGCTTGCTGCGTTATCGGGTACCCTGGCCGCATTTCGTTCGCATTCATTCCCAAAATTGCTCTTCGAAACTTTTCTTTTTCTGCGTCAGCGAACATTTCCATGTTCGCATTAATTACGAAACATCTTTTGAACGCAGTTAACCTCGGCAGGCAGCCCGCCTGCCTCAGTAGGATGCGCTGTTCCAGTTCACCGTTTAGTGTTTGCGGTCGCTGGGATGGAGCTGAATAGACCCGTCAGCGGGGATGAGCCATTTGTTGTGGTGGTCACTCCACTCCGCCAAACCAAATTTTTGTTCTTCGCATTCCTCGCGTCGAATAAAACTTCTCTAATTTCATGCGTACAAGTCCCTCGTCCGGCGGTTACCATATTCAATTTTTTAATTGCTCATTCGAAATTCAGTATCAAATGGATCAACAAATGGCTCATTTAGCAGGTTCTGTTGGTATCGCCTTCGTCGATGCGTGGAAACTACTCAATTCGGTCCTTCGTCTCGATTGGGTGTCGCCACAAATCAACGGCCACTGCCACCGAAATGGATCGTCGCTCAGTCGAGGAATGGAAGAAACGAACTCACGTTCGCCAGCGTCGCGGGCGTAATTATTCTATCGGGAAATTTCCCAGACGGAAAGAAGCGTTAAGACGAATCGCGTAAATAATAATTAGTCGAGTTTTCGGGTGCTACGCATCAGCCGGAAGCGTGCGCACGCAAAATGAATGGCTCACGACTGCTGCTCGCGTTCGTTTCCGACGGCCATGGCATCGGTGTCTTTTATTTACAATTCGCTCCGTTGCGCCGATAATATTGCTCTGGCCAGAGTGGGCCGCGGCAGCATCGCCATCGACGCGACGCCACTGTTCCTGGCAGGCAACGAACGCAATTCAATTTTGTCTTGGAGTGTATTGGTGCGTGACCGTCTCCCGCGCCTCACCAATTCATCCGAATTTCGTTCCATTCCACATCGTCCACGTTCGCCAGCCGAGCAAAGATGAGTAATTGAAAATTACGCTGCGAGAGTTTGGCGTTCGCCTGCTCGAGCCGGCTGCCATTTGGACTTTAATTTTCGGCACTTTGTCGCTGAACAAACGCTAAAAGCGCGTGGAGAAAAGCCATTATGTCATTAATAATTGTATGAAACGCGTTTGCTGCACGCGCCCATCGCTCGCCATTAACGGCTTACGCTGGAGTAAGCATCGTGCGTTGTGCGTTTTCCATTGACACGATTTTTGCGCCTGTTCGCCGGCGCGCCAGTGACGGAAATGTTGCCAATTGGAAGCGACAAATTGCATTTACGGACGAATCGACCGGACTGGAGTGGATGCCGTCCGCCCGGGGAGGGTGCGGGGGTGCGAGACTAAATGATTTTGCCGCACACGGGAATTGATTAAAGTGAACGTGCCAAAAGCGGCGAAAGTTCTCCGGTCCCGTTTTTCGTCGCTGCAAAATGTAAACTTTAAATCCGACATTTGTGGCCAAACAAAAAGTGATCACTTTGTGCGCTGCGAGAGCTTACTCGACTCGGTGCTGTGTCGATTACATTTTTCATTCAGCGCAACGAAACTTTTTAATCCGGCATCGGTCTCGATGGCAGAGACGTGCATTGCGCCCGCCCACCTTCCCCCAGCCCCTATCTGTGCACATGGTATCGATCGCGACTAGTTGCATTTTTAGTTCCGCAGCTAACGTGAGATGTCGACAGAGCGGCCGCTGCGCAGGCAGGTGGGTGGACGCGAGGTGCAAAGGAACGGAGGACGACGTAGGGGGGATGAGGGAGGGCAGCGGCAGCCGTGTGCGTCCCTACTAGACAGGGTTGATTAGTGGCGGTTTTCTCGCACAAAGCACAAAGTAAACACTTTCGGTGATTTATACAAAAGCGGCTGCAACATAATGCGTCGGATCAAAATTCTCTGGAATATGCACTTTGGACGTGCACAAGTGCGAGTTTGCCAGTCGCGGGGCGAATGGTTCCCACTCACGACGAACGATCGATTCGCTCTCCGCACTGGCTATGCGTGCCGGGCATCCATCATATGATTTCGCATCCATGCCCGCTAGCCCCGCACCACCTTCGCTCTCCGTTCTTCGGCTTTTCGCCATCGTCGGCGTCCGATTTTCATCATCTTCATCATCAGCGCATAATTAATATTCCACTTTTGTTGTCTAACACTTATTAAACACGATCATTAAATATGTAAAACCGTAATTTTTCTCCTTTTTCGTTCGAGTGCGGCGGCTGCTGCCTCTGCCGTCTCCTGCACCGAGCAACGGCTCCATTCTCTCAATCGTTTTTTCCGCATCTCCGCTCGTCGACCAACCGGAGCAAGGCCGTGTTTGCCGTCCGGAAAAAGGCGGCATGGGATTGTGCTCCGAGTATCGTTCGCGTGCTTGCCCGACCACATGCGCGCACACGCACCGAGGCACGAGTATGCGAACAACTCTCCTCATCAAATATAATTAGTTATTCGCAATCATTGCGTCGCCCGCGCTCGCCGACAATGTCATCCACTCGATGGGTACGACGGAACGCCGTGGCACCGGGCACTCATTTTGATTTTCGGCGAAATCGGGCTGGCGCACGTGACGATAACACACTTGGCACGTAGACGCGCACATGAGTCCGACATGTCCGCGATTCGGCTCGCTGGCCACGGCGGACGAATGGCCAAAAGCTGATGAAACGTGAAATGTTCGCAGCTCGACTCGCCAATTAGTCAATTCAATCGGAATCGACGTGCAACCGACAAAATATTGTGCAGGTTTCGCCCGGGTGGAGGGGAGCCGGTGCTGTGGCCTGTGCGACGCATTCAGTATTTAACACGTCACTGCGAGTACACAAGTTGTCTAATTTACCCGTCTTTGCCATCGCCGAATGGAATGGGCCATCATTGGCTGCGAACAGTGGTCGCGTCGTGCAGAGGAACGGAATGGCATGCCGTTTCGGGGAAAGCAGCCACAGACGCACGGCGCTCACATGCACAGCACATACGTCGAGTGCGTTCGCGTGTACAGCATCAACGGAACGGTGCATTTTCCAGATAATAAAATTTGCCGTTGCAAAATATGCAAATCGCTATCGCACAGCCAACAGGCAGCAGGCAGCAGTCAGCAGTCAGCTCAGACATTCACTCGCATATTGTTACGCGCTCGCCGACGCCGCGTAGTCGCTCGCATGGTGAACGAGAACGTATGCATTTCAGACATCGGAGAATAATACGATTCTTATGCTAATGTTTATCCGCATCAACTTCAGCCACTTGCGCAGCCATTGCTACCTCGCTGCTTGCGACGCGTGCATACTAGACCGGTGCGAAACTAGATAACACCAATCCGAACTCTATACAATGTGACGTTCATGTCGAAAAAAAATGTTATATTGTTGCTGTCACTTCATGTCAGAGTATAAAATGGATGGGAACCCGCG
Organism: Porricondyla nigripennis; assembly: GCA_026546635.1. Lineage (NCBI taxonomy): Eukaryota > Metazoa > Arthropoda > Insecta > Diptera > Cecidomyiidae > Porricondyla > Porricondyla nigripennis. Next base: position 3,036 of record JANTFB010128749.1, on the reverse strand, counting down.
GACATATATTTATATATCGATGGAAAGGTCTCAACGAGGACTCTCTATTGGGACAATCTCCTGAGATATGAGCCATCGTACAATGAGAACGATTGAGAAATGGCTGAGTTGTGGCATTTTATAAATGAAGAAAGTCGATCAATTTTGGATTTGGCCAGTTCAAATTTCGTAAGTTCCATTTTTGATTCGATCGCAGAAATCGATTTTAGAATCGAATGTTTTTTTTTGCAGAAAAGAAAAACGTTTCAAGAACTTGCCATAGGAACAAAGCTTCTGGACCACCCCATATCTCAGGAGGTTGTCTCGATGAAGAGTCCTTGTTGAGGCCTCCACAGCGATATATACGTGTCTGAGGGTTCCCATCAGGGCCTCCCTGTGATAGCGTAACTGCGCACACATAGATTCACACAGAATACGCGTGCGTGCGACAGGCGGAGTTGAAAACTCAAGCATCGCAGATGCGGTATGCAGAGCTTAGTAGTTCATGCACACTAGGTGTATCTATGTGTGCGCAGTTACGCAAGCCCAGAGAGGCTCTGCCTTTTAAGCCGCTACAACTTTGGTACAACAGCTAACATGTCCATGGAATAAATGCTACAAAAACTACAACGAAAATTGATTCCGACGTAAACTCCACTTTGTATATGGATCGGATTGGTGTGACCTATTTTCGCACCGGTCTAGTGCACATTGCACACGTCGCTGACGTTTTTCCAATTGCAAATTGTGAATGCGCTCGCCATTTTTCCCTCCTCTCGGCATGTGCGAGAGTAGGGAAGGAGGACGGATGACTCATTCATTATTAGCTACTCTCTGATGGCAAGCGGAACGAGCGAGTAATGTAATTTACTCGTCGAACGGCAACCACTCGTTCGAGCCGCGCGCACACGTCGACTCAATATTTGTATCGCAGAACATGCGAGTGTGTGAATGTGAGTGCATCAGGCATTCCATTCGTAACATTTCATTTGAATTGTATCCATAAATGAAGGATTGCATGCCGTCGTCTGTGCGCGAATCTTGAGCATTGAGCGAGAGCACACACGGCGCGACGGCAGGCATTGTGGTTGAGAAACGAGACGATGTCGCCGTCGCCGTCGCAATTCCTTTCGTTCCATTTCCATTGAAGGGCCAATATGTGTCGCCCCGAAATGAGTCCAATGCCTAACCCCAAATGCAGCGCACAAGAGCACATCGTATAATTTTCAATTAGGTTTTGCTGTTGTGCACAACGGTACATGCGCTGCCGAGACTGTGCCGGAATATGCTTAATAAATGAACTGAACGACAATAAATGTAGGCATTCCCCTGTTGTCGCGCATCGCGACGCTCCGAGCCCGTGACTGGGACGCACGCGAAAGTGCGGCGCGATGCAGAGGTTTCGTTAATTAAAGGCGACCAGATTTTCGCCGCTCGCTCCTGCGTCCGGATCGCGGCGATGCGAGTGCGTTTCGTGATAATAATTCGACAATGGCGGTGAGGCATGCTCACCGGGCGACATCTGAAGTCAATTTGCATTTTGTGTTCTTCCAATCATGAGCCCGTTCGGCTGTTTGCTGCCACCGCGTCATAACTGCCGCCGCACAATTCGAGCAACAATGGAGCGATAGAGAAAGAGAGACGACTGGAGGGGAAAAGGGATTGCTGACTCGGCTCCGTCGAAGCGAAGATGTGAAAAATAGAGGAAATTCCCATTTACATATCTTGGCCGACCCAATTCGAATTCCGTTCGCGCTCCTCTCACTTGTCTCGCTGCACACGCTGCATCGCCACAAGCCACAATGACCAAAGAGCCCGACGTCATCGCGAAGAACTGTCGTCGAAGTTGATGTGCTGGTGCGCCCGCAAGGTATGCGTATGTGTGTGGGCGCAGCATTCGGGTCGGTCGCGTTTGCCACGCGCGCTTCTTTACGACTTTTTCGTCTCGAGAATCATACGCATACCGAATGCACGGCGAGATCAATGGCAGCGACGACCGACACTCACACTCACTCGCACACGAGCTGCATGCCGACGAGATGAATGCATCCCATTCACCGTCGACGAGGTGCTTGAACTCAATTACGTTTAGTGTTTTTGTTTGCGCACCGACGAGTCAAAGTCTGTGGCGCGTGCATAATTGATCGATCGCAGCAGGCTAAAAGGTGTGTCCGGACCACACACGCACGCACACACTCAGCCATTCAATCGCTCGCGTGAGGCACCTGAGATGGAACGGCGCAGGCGGAGGGGCGACGACCATCGCAATTCATCACCGCCATCGTTCGATTCGTTCGTTTTTCGGGTGACAAAGTTGTTAACGGCACATCGTTAAATGCCGAACAGATACGCCGTCAGTTGACTGACAATGACGACGCAAGCCCGAGTAATTTGGGATTTTCCAAACATTACACACACACGTTTGTCACTCCGATGGTTCGGCATCGGCATGCGAGTGATGCGCAGATGCACCGACCAAATGGAAACGACCAGCATCGTCAATCGATCAACTCGTCATCGACAGTCGACACGAGGCCAGAACCAGTTCTCGACTGGTGACGCCTGACTTGCGTTCGCTGGCCTGGGTCAGCCGATTCCGTACATGTGACTGAGACTCGATGTGTAATTGCCGACTCTGCGACAAACGACGCGGAAATAATTTTCCAATTGATGACGATTTTCGGTGGTTTTTGTTGGGGTGCCGGCCGGGTGCGGCAGCGAAACCCATTTGCATTTCCATCACGGAATGCAACGAACATGCCGACGGAAGAGCTAACTGTCAATTTTGCGTGCCAAAGTATTTGCGCCATTTTCCGGTTTGCCCGTCGCACAGACGACGTGCGATGGCCTGCCGAGTGTCGCTCGAACGGAAAAGACGAAAGAAATTGCACATCGTTCCGTCGCCGTGCACAAGGAAGCATTAGCAAATGGACGGGCGCAAACATTTTCTGGGCGCGCGAGTTCCCTCTATCACGAGCACACACACACACTCACACAAAAGAAAGTTTCCCATCGATTTTCCCAAAACGGTCGTCGACAATAACGACTTTCGCAAAA